>CAJVPM010001227.1:0-12721 GCA_910592325.1 Scutellospora calospora | reverse complement strand
TAGTAATATATACTAGATAGAAATGTTTTAGTCATAGATTAAAATTATTGATTCAATAAAGTATTAGCATGATTGCTAAAAAAAAAAAAAAAAAAATTGATAAATTTGATCTCTTTAACTCTTCCCCTTCTGATAATTCTTTTTAATAAAAACTTCTGCAAACCTCATAAATACAGCTATCACCTCTAAAATAATGATATCCTTCATATTATATAAACTATTTTTAGAGAAGAATGATAGAAGTAGACAGGCAGTTAAGCCTATTACTACGAAGAACTAATTATATGATGATTAGACTCAATATACAAAGCAGGCTTTGGTATCCTCTGCAACTGTGAGAACTGGGTATATGGCGAGCGCTATTGCAGAAGTCCCTCTATTAGTCTTAGACCCCTCTTCATCAACTCCTACTAAGGCTACTACTATATGCTACAATCTCTTCCTTCAATACTACAAACTCCTTTTATTACTACCAACTCAACTTCTAAGCTTATTTATAAACTATTTAGACTCACTTAAATTCTTTCTACCTTTTAAAATATCTATTAACAACACACTTATAGAAATATATATATATATTAATACTCTGAATACTCTTCTTCCTCACTATACTATACTTCCCATATCTAACTTCACTATTTTTGCATATCTTCTAATCAAATCTAATGTATACCACAATACTTCTTCTCCTATACTAACTTCAATTTCAGTATCTTTATAGCAAACACAATATATTAACCAAATTTCTATTCTACCTACTAACCTTCTACTATCTGACCTTATACTAAATATTGCTACTCATAATGTAAGGGGCTACAATACTCTTACCAAATGGCAACTATGAGAATCATATTGTATTCAAAATAATCTCAATATAATTACATTACTAAAACCAAACTAGCCAACTTTCCTATAGCCAAATTTCTTAATACATCTCAATTCAAATACTTCTGGTCAAACTTCTCAACTTCCAAGAAAGAAATAGGTATAATGGTCAGAAACTATCTACAACCCTATATCTATAACATACTTTGCCATCCTAGTGGAGTAGTTGCTCTAAACTTTTACTTCAAAAATGATTATAAATTCAGAATTATCTTAATATATCTCTCCTTCACTGATTTAAACATACGAAACTTCATACAAAACAAAGTCATCTCATAGATTTAACAGATCTAATCTCTAAAACTCCATCTAATCATCCTTGATGATTTCAATACTTCTACACAACTTGAAATCCCCTTATTATCTAAATTCAAACTTATCTCCTACCTCCATAGTTCTAATATGTATATTTTTGTTAGCTATACTAATTATCTTAGTTATACCTAGTCTAATAGTAGTCGTAGTAGCAGAATTGACTATATTTGAACTCAGAACTCACTAATTCTTTATCTTAACAGCTTTTAACTTGACTACTCTTCATCTTCCACAAATAGTGATCACATGATACTTACCTCATCCTGGTCTTTCTCTACTGCTTTTACTTCAATATGTCACAGATCTCATACTAAATACTAAGTATTTGACTACAAACAAATGAACAAAGAAAAATAGGAAAAATTCTCATACCAAATTAACCACAATCTTCACTTATATGGTATTTCAACCAAAACCCTGGTCGATAACTCTTTAGAACCAATTTGGAATAAAATCTCAATAAGTATTACTCAAGCTGCCTTCTAACACATTCTAAACAAAAAATATACTGTACGCAATTTTTTTTATACATTTATCTCTACAACAACTTCATTTCATAATAATATAAAAACAATTAGAAATCTAATAAAACAAATACAAAACTCTGTTAACAACCATACAAATCTACACTCTAATACTGAAGTAATTATCTCTGAATTCAACAACAAACACAACTTCAAAATTACTTATCCACCTACCTTTCCTACTCTGCTTTCTAGTTGGATCACACACACCAAATCCTACTAGAAAACACTCTTTCATGCATGCAATCTTGAAAATACTAAACATCTAAACTAATACATTAATAATTCAATTAATACCTATTACAAAAATCTAAGTGAACAACCAACTAAAATGATCAATAGTATTCTAGATCAATACATAGACTATGTACATTTTGATAATATTAAAATACCAACTAACCTAATTACTAACCTACTACTTATTAAAAATCATATCAAATCTCACTTTAAAAACTAAACCTCACATAAACTCTACAACTCCTTAATCTTTAACTAATACTGGACTAATGCTTACTCACCTCTCCAACAGGTTAGCACTGAATAGTACAACTCTACTCTTACAGAAATTACCTTAGAAGAAGTCACTTCAACTATTTAACAACTCCCTAACAAAAAAGCTTGTAGCCCATCAGGTATTATCTATGAGATACTCAAGTATATTAGCTATAGCACTACCTCCATTATCACTTTTCTACTCAACAAATATATAACTACTCAATCTATTCCAAAACAATGGAAACATAGTTATATACAGTGTTGTACGCAGACGCTGTCCCGTCAAAATTGCGCGAACGCGAATAGTCCCGAACAGTGTCCTATGTCCTGAACAATGTCCCATGTCCGTGATGGTTGTTCTATGTCATACAGTTTATCGAACAATCTGATTGGCTAACACAGTTATCCTTATTATAATTTTAATTGTCTGAGACGAAAAAATTTGGCGGACATGTCTAGGACGTCCCATCTCGGACTGTCTGCTATCCATGTTCGTGTCCCATGACAACACTGGTTATATATACCTTATCTCCAAAAAACTAATTTTTGATAGCAACTTAAATAATACCAGACCTATCAGCCTAGTAGAACATATCAAAAAACTTTATACCAAAATACTAACAAACTACTTAAACAAAGTTTTCTCTACTTACTCTATTCTT
Source organism: Scutellospora calospora (assembly GCA_910592325.1). Taxonomy (NCBI): domain Eukaryota; kingdom Fungi; phylum Glomeromycota; class Glomeromycetes; order Diversisporales; family Gigasporaceae; genus Scutellospora; species Scutellospora calospora. Next base: position 9,840 of record CAJVPM010001227.1, on the reverse strand, counting down.
AATCTTTATAATTATGTTGCTCTCCCTGGCAATAGCACTAATACTCCAATATATATCCTTAACAACTTCATTGAAGATGCCTCTGTTCACAAAAAACTTCTTTGGATCTTGTCTCAGAATATGAGCAAGGCATATGACTCTGTCAATTCTGATCTCTTCCTTAAATCTCTGCTTAGAATCCAAATGCTAACTCAACTCATTAACATACTCTCCAATTTCCTCTCTGACTGTAACAATTAAGTTATTACTAACTTCAGCCTAACTTTATCATATACTGTTCATGATGGTATTAATTAAGGTAAAACTATTACTCTGCTCTTCTGGAAAATTTATTATGATCTACTTATTAACCAAATCTCATTATCATACTCTGAATACACTATCTCTACCTCTTATCCCTTTTCAATATCTCCTTTCTTCTCTCAAATTATCCAAACTAACACCTCTGCTCTTGCTTATATAGATGATACTCTTTGGATTACTGACTCCAAAAACTAACTTGAACAGATTATACAAACTGCTAGCTTATTCTACCAAATGGCAAATATAACTATTAACCTATACAAATCTACTCTAATTTTCAACTCTCTACTAACTACTTCTATAATCTATATGAACTCCCAAATTTATACACAACTTAAAAATACTTTATTCAAATTTCTTGGATGTTGGTTTTCTATTATCTGTAACTATTCATCTCAAACTAAACTAATCTCCAATGAGGTTACCAACTTTTGCAACATATTAAACAAGAAAAAAATCACTGATAAACAGGCATACTATATAATTAACACTATTATTATACTAACTCTTAAATACAAAATTCATAATACTATACTTTCTCAAACTACTTGCAACAAATTCCTTACTAAATACCTAACTATTGCAAAACACAAATCTAAACTTTCAATAGCTACACCAAATAGCACTATACTCAATCACAATATCTATAGTATCAAAAATATTTGGGATATTCAACTCCAATACCATATAATATCTCTTTTACAAAGAATTAATGATTATTAACTTCTTGGAATCAGTACTTATATTCGACTTCAACAACTACAAAACTATCTCTAGTCACCTACTAATATACTTCACTATCCTAACCTACTAATTGATAGCAAAAACAAAAATACCACTACATTTAAAGTTATTCAACTACTCCTATACCTTAATATGACTATTCACATAGACTCAAATCTCTCTCGTCTGTATACTCTCAACTACTCTTACGCACCAATTAAAAACCTTCTCAACAACTACTCTCAATATATCTCCTTCAAACAACAACTACATACTAAATAAATTATGTTTCTCTAATAGCTTATATTTTCTGATAATACAATACTCCTTAACTGGACCCATATTTCTACACGCATCAAATACCTTCCTACTGGCAAAAACCAAAATGGTTTTCTACACTTAAAAATACTATCCTTACTGACTCTTTAACTCATGCAATCTCAAATCAAATAATACTTTCAGATATTAATACTCTTTCTCTCTTTACTAATCACTTCTCAAACAAACTATTCCCCTGACTCCTCACATATGATGATAATAATATTATCATAAGAAAAGCATACTGCTATAACTACTCTACTAATACTATTTCTATAACACACTAGTAAACAAATATTGACCTATCTATGACTACTCTCTACTCTACTCCTCCAATTTCTTGCTATTCATACTCTAATTGTAACCTAAACTCCTTACATATTACAAACTACTGCACTTTTGACATCTCTGCTACTCTCTCTACTAAGTTCCTTAGTGGAAAGATATATAACAACACATCTGATAAACTAAAACTGAATGCTTACTATCTTGATCTACTATACTCAATTATTCTTAAAAATCTAACTAACTTACCCCCTCTACCTTCAATTATAATCTCACAAAGTTCTGTCTATACTATTTTTCCTTAAATCTATCTTCTCACAAACTTGAACAGTTTGTATATAACAACCAATTCTTCTCTAACTTTACTTTCTTTATTGATGGATCTGTGTCCAATATTACCACTAACACTACTCTATGAGCATTAGCTGAGTATAAACATTAAACAACTCTATAGTTTACACCTACTCAGCTCCTATAAAAAACTAGTCTTCCTTTTACAAAGCTTAACTTATTGCAATTCTATTAGCTATCAGTACTTGTCCACAGAATAGCAATATCCATATCTACACTGACTCCTGATCTATAATATCAAAATATACCAAAATTACTACACAACCTCCTAAACTTAACAAGATATACTCTTACAACTACTAGCCTATTTGGTATCTCTACTCAACCTAATCAAATCCTTCTCTCTAAATATCACATTTTACAAAGTTCCTGCACACCAAGATAACATTTTTAATAATCTCATTAACTCTCTTGTCAAAAACTACACATCTCTTAACTATTTAGACTTCAAACAGAACAATCTATACAATCTATTATACTTCCTCCAATATAATAAACTTAATATTGAATAACCAACTCACTGCTCTATTAAAAATATCTACAATACTCACATTATTGCTATGTGGTTATCCCAAAACTGCATAAACTATATCATACCAATCTCTCATCATATTGGCTAGAATGCTACATAGCTTTCCTCAATAATAATCATAAACGAACCTACAACTATACAGACTTTCAAACTTGTCAAGCAAAATCATTTCACATAAAAAATCTTCTAAACTCTTTCCCTTCTATCTCTAACTTATACAACCTATACCCCTACTTATATCTAACTAATAACTGCATCATATACAACTCTTATAAATACAGCTTCTACTAGATTACTTGCTCTAAAGCTATATTTGCTTCTTATATTTTACTACAAACTATTGAACAAGTTATCACTTCTTCTCTATTAGACTTATAACTCTATAAAATAAATTAACTCTAACAACAACTCCTCCAACATACCTGCTTATCATTCTTATCTAATACTCCTTCTAATTAAGCTAATATCTACTTCATATTACAAGGCTTTGTTTCTAAAACTATAATCAATACTATAAATTTATATACTAATTCATACAAAATAGCATCAGATATAACTATCAAACTACTACTCAAGCTATTCTATAATCTTTACGAGCAGGCCTAGAAACCATACTACCTAAACTTATCTAATTAGAAAAATCTAACAATATTCCTTGATATCTAACTTCCCAAACTCCTTCTTCTATTTCTCGAAACTTACTACTATGTTCTCTCATATATCTTATATTTAATTATATCTGTGGTCTTTTTAACTAACAATATACAAATCCTAATTCCTGTTCTTCAAAAGGACTAGTCCTCTGCAAAATTAATATTTGGTCCTCTATATAGATTAAATACAGTACTCTTACTAACTACATTCTAAATATTTAAATCTAGGTAAGTTTTACCATTCTAGTAGATTTAGGTTATAGAGAAATTAGTTAGTTCTTCTTTCTATAGTCTGAGCTTTATTCTTGTATCTAAATTTGTAACTCCAAGCAATCCCATGTAGTTTCTCTAACAAGTTTATCAATAAAGATAAGAGCAAAACCTCACCTTAAAAAAAAAAAAATAAATAAATAAATATATTATATGTAATAAATCTCGTGTAGTAATTATTAGCCAATCAGATTATACAAATTATGATAAAAAGGCTGGATCTTAATTATTTCAGGATCCTGTAATTAGATTTTAATTATTCTTAGCTCATTAGATTCACCTCAGTGAGCTGATTCTAATGGTATATGTTTATTCAAATTGGACTAGTAGATCAAAGTTATTAAAGATTTTGTATTTTTTCTTAATATTTTATATATCAATAATATAAACTAGATAAGTGCAATTTTATTAACTGCTTAATTTGGTATAAATGAGGTAATTGCAATAAGTTAAATATATAGCATATTTTAAATATATACTTTAATTAATAAATAATCTACATGCTCATTATTTCTGTTTCATTCAAGTTGATAACAAATTAACAGATTAAAAATATAGCTAAGTAAGGATATGCTATAAGTAATCTATTTAGAAACTTAACTATAGCTATCAAATCTAATTAACTATACAAATAATCTAATACCACATGAATGAAGTATAAATTAAATTAGTGCAATTTAATTTACTGTTTAATTTGATACAAATAAGATAATTACTATAAGTTAAATATATAACTTATTTTAAATAGAGTTTTATAAAATAGTATTATGGTACTATAATACTACCTCTTAATAGATCAATTAAATTTCAGGATTAGGTGTAATATAAAAAGATAATAATTGTAATTTTTGCTTATAAAATAGCTTTTAACATTTTAACAAAAAAATTTCCTTGCAAAATTTTGATATATATATTAACTCTACTCTAAACTTAATCTGATCTAAACTCTAACTCTATTAACTTCAATTTTATACTTTATTTGTTGTTTTGATTTTCTCATTATATAGCATTATAATACTCTAGTATTAAATAATAATTTTCTTATTAAAATTATATAAAAATTTAAGATAGATATAATTTGTTCTCCTGAACAACTTTATTTAATATATAAATATCAATTAACTTAGTAAAATTTTTGACTTTTATATATACCTATAACTATTGATTAGTAATATCATAGTATTCAATATCTTTTTATATTAGCTATTTAACTATTAAAATACAAATAACTTAAATGATCTAGTCATTTACTAAAATTTAAATGATCTGATTATTTGAGTAAATAACTAGATCATTTACTATTCTTACTGTATAAAGCAAGCTGACTTTAATATAAAGTTATAAGTTACTACAAAATAGCAAGATTCTAGATAGATTTACTTAATTTATGTGAGCAGAGAAAGTTGAATATGAATTAGTCTTTTGTAGATAATAGATTCTAGTTAGTAGTTTGCTGTAACATATCTATTTTTATATATCTTATTAATAATAGAGTTATTCTTAGCAATTATCACATTTATACTAAATTAAATAGTTAATTAAATTACACTTATCTGATTTATATGTTCATTCATATAGCATTAGATTATTTGTATAGTTAATTAGATTTGATAGCTGTAGTTAAGTTTCTAAATAGATTGCTTATAGCATATCTTTACTTAGCTATATTTTTGATTTGTTGACTTGTTATCAACTTGAATAAAATAAAGATAATGAGCATGCAGATTATTTATTAATTAAATATATATTTAAAAGAAAATTATTATTTAATGCTAGAGCATTATACAAAAATTTTTAAAACATCACTCTTTCTGTAGATCATTTTGACCATTTTCAGAGCTAAATAAAAACATAGATTTTCTCAAAAACTCGACTAAGAAACAACTTAAGAGACTTTAAAGAAAAAGAAAAAAAGTTCCAAAATACAGATACTTTATTAGAAAGAACAAGAAAGATAATAGAAACGTGTAGAACTTCAGAAGGCTTTTTCATCAAAAGTTACTACAAAAAACTTTTTTTTGAAAAACTAGGATTTGGTCTTACCCTGAATTGCAGATCTGTTTATGTAACACAAACATATGGAAAAACAAGAAAACAAACAAACATGTCAACAAATACTAACAAGACGTGCCATGTGACAACCAATAGAAAAGCAGCGCGTAAGTCTGAATCCAGAAAATTCACAGCTAAAAAGGAAAAATCACAGAGAATTTAGAAAAAAGTATAAGGTCTTAAAGTCAAGTATAGTACGAAGACAACAGAAACTCAGATAGTAGCAGAATAGAGATGTGGAATAGAGAAAGTTCTAAATTCTTTATCAAAAAAATCACTAAAGAGTATGGGCGAGAAATAATTCAAGAAGGTAGCATATTAGTACTAGGATTAGCAGATCACTTCGATGAAATGGTTGCAAAAGTAATGAATATCAACAAAGAAGTAATTACCTTAGCAAGGCAATAGCATATTGCACTAGAAAGAGCTGCTTTCATAGAAGGAGTAGATAAAGTTAAAGAAGTTTTAGAGAAAGAACCCAAGGCAGCAATTACTCAACAAGTTAGTAGAAATGAAATAGTAGAAGAGATAGAGATGAGAACTGAAGAAGAACATATCACAGAAATGAAGAGCACTAAAGAGATTGAATTAGTTGAGACTACAAGTCAAAATATCCAGTACTGAAAAACAGTAGCTAGCACTACTAAAAAGGAGAAAAGAAGTAAAATATTAGAAGTCATGGAAGATGTTCAACTCATAGAAAATAGTATAGAAATCTATCCTTGCAAAAATGAGATAAAAGATAGATTAGATCAACTAGTAGAAATAGGAAAATCAAAACACGGTAGTACATCCCTAGATTGTAGTGTATGGGCACCTAAGCCAGAAGCATATAGAGAAAAAGGAGAAGTTAAAGCAAAGGTAGCAGCAGTTAAAATCTTAGGAGAGAATGCTGAACAAAGAAAAAAATTAATTAGATAGTCACTAAGAGAAAACAAGTATATCAAATCGATTTAGGAAAAATTTGTTAATAGGAACTAATAGTGCATTATTTACTTCGACTGCAAAAGAGGGTATAAAGAGGCCAGAGCAAGATTAGAAAGGAAAAAAGATGAATTTGATCAATTAAACCTAATACTAGAAGAAAAGAATGAAAAAGAGAACCTGAAGAAAGAAAAACTATTACAAAAGGAAAAAGGAATTAAAGAAACAAGAGAGACTCAAGCAAAGCAAGAGCTCAAAGAAATACAAAAGAAAAGAGCAGCACTGACTAACCAAACTGAAAAAGGCGAGTGCTCAACAGGCAATTCAATCAGAAAAAGAAAAGAAGTACTTCCTGAACATATAGAAGAAAAAGAATCATTGCTAAGTAAAGATAAAGGAAAAAGAAGAATGTACGAGCCAGAAATCTCTCTAAATGAAAAAGAAGATCTCTTCAAGAGTATTGATTTAGATAAAAGACAGAAATTTCATTCAGGGATCGAAGAAACTATTACAGTATGGGACATACCTCATCATATATCAAGATCACAAGTCTTCTTTGCAATCAAGCATCTTGGCCGTGTAAAGAATATCGAAATGATTAGAAAAAACTCTGGTAAAACAAGAGCAGAGGTGACCTTTAAAGAAGGAAGCAGCTTTGTGCAAGGAATAGAGACATGGGTAATCCCTCTTACAAATGAACTCCTAGTACGAATAACACTAGGAGCAAACAGAAAAGAAATATTAGAAAACAGAAAACAGCATATGGCAAAGCTATATAATATCCCACAAAATGTAAATGAAGTACTACTATTTAGACAACTTAAACATACTGGTGCAAGAGCAGTTCATATCTTCAAAAACTCAAATGGAAACAACAAGGGCTTTGCTTTAGTTTCATTTAGAAACTAACGGGAAAAAGCTCAAGCACAAAAATATACTGTCAAATACTATGATACAAGGCTCCATTGGGAGACCTATAGTATAAAATCAGATGAAGCATTCCATATTAAGGATAGATACAAACAAGAATCCTATACAGGTGACCCAAGTACAAGAAGCTTTAAGAGACGAGAACTAATCTCTGACAGGCCAAACACTTCCTACAGAAGAGAAGAAGAAAGTGCAGGGAGAAAAGACAGATTAGAAAGCAGAGAATATGCAAAATTAGAAAAGCATAACAACCTTAACATAAAAGAAGGAAAAAAAAAGAACACAAAGAGAAGATAGTTATGAAGAATCTTTCTCATATATAGCACAATGTATTCAAGCTCTCGAGAAAAAACTAAGTAGTTCCGAAAACAACTAGGGACCAGAAGCCCCAAACCACTCCTAAAAGGTGCGAAAGTTGAACTAACAAAAGCTCTAGTTGATCAAGAAGGAAAACTTGAGAGACCAAGTAGAGCAGAAACAACTACAAACCAATACAAGGAAAGGTATAAAGAAAATATGAAGAGTAGAGAAGAGAAAAGAAAATTAAAAGACAACTCTATTAGAAGAAACAAAGAAAAGGATTTTATAAAAATAGGAGCACATAATATCAATGGAATTAAAGGAGACAACATGAAAGTAGAACTTTTAGCAGAATATGGTAAGGCAGAAGGATACAATATTATTGGAATAGTAGAAACTAATGTAGGGGAACAGGAAGGTAAATGGATAAATACAAAGGAATACGGGTTTACAAGCTTTTGGACAGAAGCAGAAAAAGGAAAATACAAGAGTCAGGAGTTGGACTCTTAGTCGATCAGAATTGGTTAAGAAACATGAGAGTCTATAAGAAGTTTAACCCATATCTGCTCAAGACAGAATTTTTTTTTAGAAAAGTAGTTTTCCAGATCTGAATAGTATATCTCCCTCCAAAGAATGAAGAAGTCATGAAAAAAATACACAAAACTCTAATGGAAGAAATCATCAAAAACAAAAAGAATACATGGTATACGATTCTAGGAGATTTCAATACGGTATTAAATGCAAGGCTAGACATGAGTAGTGGAGGAAAAAGAAGTTCAGACACAGGTACAAGAATTACAAAATCGTTAAAAAATACTGACCACATAGAAACTTTCCGTCTCTGTAACCCAGAGTTAATCAAGTACTCATGGTCAAATGGTAATGTATCAACTAGAATAGATCATATCTGGACAACACAAAATATGAGAAATCATATTTTAGATAGTAATATAGAGCAAATGGTGATAATAACAGATAGTGATCATGGATTAGTTTGGATACAGCTTGACAGCTCAGGTATTTTTGAGAAAAACAAACAACATAACAAGAAAGGACAGAAAGAAACAAGGAGATTATACCAATATCACAAGGCAACAGAAGAAAACTAGAATGATTACAGTCAAGAAATAGAAAAGATCTTTAAAAATGTAGAGAAAAGGAAAAGAAGAAATAGAGATATAGCAGAGCCAATATCTGAAATAGATATCGACGAAGAATGAGATTTAATCGCCAAAGCATTACAAGCAGCAGCAAGTAAGCATATCCCTTCAACTATAATGCAAAACTCTAAAAGTCAAATTAAAAAAGAAACAACAAGATCGTTAATATATAGTAGAGCTAAGGTACTAAGAAGAATATATAGAAAAGGATCTAAAAACATAGGGTAAGGTATTGATGCTCTAGAGAGTGTAATATTAAATGCAAGAATAGAATATCTCAACACAGAGTACAATATCAATATTCTATCCCTGCTAGAATTTTGGAATAAAGAATATTGTAACAAAATCAAAAGATGGTGGAATATACTAAAAGAAAGAGCACGGAAAGAATTGCAAGCTATAAACGAAAAAGAAATCAAAAAGAGAATAGAAAAAAGATTTGCATTAATGCCTCAAAGCCAAAAACAGATACTAAACAAGCTACTCGAATGTCCTTATAACAAAATTACTGTAGATAGGGTTTTAGTTTAGAGCAAAAGTAAATTTGAACACAGAGAGCTAGTTACAGAAAGCAGAGAAATTAAAAAAGAGGTAGAAAGGCATTTCAAAGAACAATTCAGAAAGAGAAATCACCAATTCAAGCAAATTGACCAAGAATGGATGAGCATTTATAAGGAGCAAGCAAGAATCAAGAAGAGTTGGTACGCAGAAGTTATGAGTAGAATAACAGAAGAAGAATGGTTAGAGGTCACAAATTTATTGAAAGAAGATACAGCACCTGGAATCTCAGGTATCGGCTACAGACTCATAAAGAAAGTAAGCATGAAAACAAGAGAGCATTTTGTAAAGTTCGCAAACCAAATAGTACATGAAGGAAAGTTTCCTAATAAATGGAAGCTAGGACAAATATATCTAATTCCCAAAATTACAGACTGGGAATTTAACCTCGCTAGTACTAGATTAATTATGTTGCTTGAGACGTTCAGAAAACTTGTAGTCAGAATAGTTCAAAAAAGACTAAGTAAAGTTTTTGTCGAGA
>CAJVPM010001226.1:0-12722 GCA_910592325.1 Scutellospora calospora | reverse complement strand
TGTGGAAATCTCACACAAATTTTAATAAAGATAAAGGCAAAACCTCACCTTAAAAAAAAAAAAAAAAAAAAAAAAGCTAATATATAATATAAACTTAACTATTATAAGCTAGATCTTACTCAGATAAATTCTATTTCAATACTTTTTAATAGATAGATACTACAATTTCTAACTATACTATACTATATCTCAATTTAGCTTGCATATATCTTTATTTGATATTTATACAAATCTAGTTTTTGTTATAGCTCTCTACTAGATTAGACTTTTATATTTTCTGAATATTTTATAAAGCAGATTCTTTTAATTCAGTTAGCTACACTAGTTGAAATTTGCAAAAATGGTACTAAATCAGCAAACATTTGGCAAATATTTGGCAAATATTTGGCATACCATTCGGCAACTATTTAGCAAATATTCAGTAAATATTCAGATACCATTTGGTATAATCACTACTACTCAATATTCAAAAATTCTAAGTGGTAGCGATTGTACCAAACAGTATCTGAATATTTACTGAATGTTTGCTGAATAGTTGCCGAATGGTATGCTGAATGTTTGCCAAATGTTTGCTGATTTAGTACTATTTTTGCAAATTTCAACTAGTGCTACTAAGCTAAGTTAGTGTTGCTGTATTATCTAGTATAATAAACTTACTTACACCTACTCAATCTATATTTTTTGCATATAGACTTTTTCACTAGATTAAGCATTAACTAATATAGCTATTAAAATCTATACTACCTTATCTAACTCAGAATTTCTACTATACAGATTCTCTGCTTGTAAATTCTATTAAGATTTATTTATATAATATTATATCTTTTTAAATATTATATCATACTTCCAATATTTAATTAATATTAGTGCAATATGATTTATAGAGTTACAACTTCAGAAACAAATAAAGTTTACTATAAGTTGAATACAAAGTTTAAAAAATTATTTAAATTGTTGATAGTAAGATTTGAATTTCAAACTAATTGTATATTGATCCAACAATCTATTTATTATACTAGATTACTAGACCTTTACTTTATAATTTATTTAGTTAGTCTTAATATATTATAACTAATTGTAATATTGTATTTAACTAAATTAATATATTATAGTTAGATATAGTTATTAAATAAGGTCTAATTATCTAATATACTGTAGTAATTATAATTTCAAGTAGAATACTTGATATATATTATATTTAAGTTATTCAAATTTTAAAATTAAAATTCCTATATAGTTCTTCTAATCAAAATATAAGATTAGTATTAGTAAAATAATTTTTAAAAGTATAATTATCTACTTATTTATTTACAAATATAATCTGTTAAACAAATCTAAATATTCTCTTTCAACTAAGCTATTTATAAGTTATATAAGATATTTATTATCAAGCAACTAATTTATTATTTTCTTCTGTAATATTATCTCTTAAACCGTTTCTTCTGCAAATTTGCTCCCAAATTTTTGAAATTCAATTTGTAATTCGTGTAATGCATATAACACAGAAAATTTAAGATTTTACCTATTTAATCTAAAAAATCCTGGTTTTATTTATTTAGAATTATTTTAGTTTACATAATGCATTGTTCTTTTTTTGGAGAGACTTCAAGAACACAGAACCCAGTGATCATCACATCATGTGATAATATCATTTGTTTACTAGCACTAATTAATCAGTTGCCTAAACTAACTCTAACTTAGGCTGAGTATTTCACTGGGTTCTGTGTTCTTAAAACTTCCCAAAATTTGAGTTACCTAATGAATAATTATTTCCACAAAACCACTACTCAGTATATTATAAGCAAAGAGGTTCCTGTGTTTGGTGCAGATTTAAAAATATAGCCAAGCAAGGAAAATGTAATAAAAATTTACTACAAAGCTAGGTGTGGTGCACAATATGTAATGTGCTATTATGTTTTAATAAGCAGCATCTAGATTCTTTTATCAAGTATTATAAATGTAAATAATAAAATAAATACTGTTTTTATATTGTGGTATACAGTTTGGTATTATGTTTACTATTATTTTGTTTATAGTTGTAATATAAGTGAGCATTGAAAAATTTCAAGGCAAATTTGCTTCTAATTGACAAATGGTTTAAGAGATAATATTTTTGTCTTTAACTATAATAAGTTAGTTATACAAACTTATAAATCTGCATATAATAGATTAGAATAACTTATTAAATAAGGTATTTAGATTTGGTAAATAGAATTTTAAAGATTTAGTTATTATTTGTATTATATTATTTCTCTTTATTCTTTTTTATCACAAAGTTTATTAAGTTTTTAAATTTCTTAATTTACTAATTTTAACTTATTATTTATTTTAGGATAATTAACAATTTGATTCTTAACAAGTTCTCTTTTTACTCAAGAACAATTTGATTTTATTTTATTTTAATTATATATTCCTGGAAATAAAATAAAAATTATAATAATTTCATTAAGACCTTTTTTTTAATTTTGAATCTAATATATGAGAATTAAAATAAATTTGTTATTAAATTTAGTTAAGTATTTGTTGAGATATCTTCATTCAAAGTCTTTGAAAATTTTTAAGGCACATATTGTGAAATGTAAAAATTACTCTGGAAGGCAAGTGAGGGTCAGAGGTCAGAGTGCTGCAGTATCTGCATATGATGTAAATAGCAAATCTGCTCCCTAGAGTTACCACAGCCAAATCTTGTACTATCTTCAATTTCTTCAAATTTTCTGTTTTCTCTGTTTTATTCGATTTTCCTGTTTTATTCAATTTTCCTTATTTTTCCTATTTTAGATATTGTAATGATTTATAAAATAATACTGATCTACAAAAAGACTAAAAAAGTATTATTATCAAAATAATATCAAACGAACAATTCGACAGTATTTTATTAATAGAAATGATAGGATAGTTTTATTTTATTTTATTTTATTTTAACCTGTTTATTTCATATTTAAATTTATCTATATAAGCAACGAAAGTTGCCTTTCAATAAAAATAACTTTCAAGCGTTTAAGAAAAGACTCGCATAAAGTTCAGTTTTGAGAACTAACTTCAAAATTCGAGTAGAAGTTTTGGTAGTATAAATTTGATATTTGTTTAAAAGTATTGTTATTGTTAAAACCCTGCTCTGTAACGATCTGATTTAGATCAATTTAAGGAAACAATAAAAAATTGACCCTTAAATAGTTCTATAGATAAACTTATCGTTAACAATTACTATTGTTAAAACTCCTAACTAATTATAAAGGAGACCATATCATGTGCTATATGATAGAAATTGTCCTTAAAAGAGAAGTTAGAGAACCAACAGAAACACCAAGAATTAAGAGCCAAATACCTACCTCCATAACCTCAAACAATTCTTAACTATTCCCTAAAATCCGAACTAAATCCTGCACACCCTCTTTTAGCCTTCCATTTAGGGTTGATTGTTGGATTTATTGTGTTAAATCCCTGAGACCTGAATACTAGTATAACCAAATCTCTGGTCGAGTTTTATACTAGAACCAGTTCATACCTTTTCAACGGGTATGCAGATCTCTAACCTTTAATAGACTTCTCAGAGATAAAAGAGCTAAAACTCTTTTCAGTAATAAAAGATATAAGGAAGTTTTAGTAAGTTAAAGAGATTAAAGTAGGAAAAGAGGTATAAGAGATTAAAAGATTTTATTAATTTTAGTAGTTTTAGGACATTTAGGGCATTAAAGTATTAAAATAAGTTTAAGTATTATAAGATATAAAAGAGTTATGTAAAACATAGTACTGTAAATTGTATATATTCAGAGTATAATTACTCGTAATAAAGAATAACTCTTGGTAGTATTACTAGCAGAAATATCAACCAACAAACAACAACAAAATGATCTGACTCTGTCAGTTTAGAATCAAGTTTCTTATATAATGTAAAGAAATATCTAAGCAGTTAAGGCTCTCTCAGCTGAGGTGTATGATTTGGTCGAGTAAGATAAGTCTCTTCTTATCTTATAGCTTTCTCTAAATCATTCCTTATACAAATTACCAACTTATTTCTTTAATTATACAAAGGGTTATTTAATTAACGAGGACCAGGTTTGAGGATACAAGAGTTTTACTAGTGTGGGTCATGTAAATCATGAATTTAATGATCAGAGATTTTATTGAATAAGGAAAAGCAATAATTTATGCAACTAATTTATTTAACGATGTATCTTTGTGAAGATAATAAATAACGGAATTTGATTATTTTATAAAAAGATCTATTTTATTTATTTAATATTTATTTAATGTTCGAAACCCGAGGGTTTTTTTTGTAACAAGAGCAAAAACAAAGGTCTTTTATAAATTTTGGTTCTTTACATATTTGATACTATTTACTTATTTTTCTTATTTTCTATTTTTTATACAATAAACCAATTTTATCTTATTTACATTCTTGATAGTTTTTACAGATATTACGAGATTAACAATTATTACTGGTTTGACAATTTTTACATTATTTACAATTATACTAAATTTAGTAATAATTGCTATCTTGTGTCAAAACTTCTCATGACAATTCCCCCATAGTTAATAACAAGTTCCACGAGTTAATTATAGAGTAGTGGCTAGATCTCTCTAAGTTTTAGAGTAGTGACTGTAGAGATCTTGATTAAGTATCTTCCTACGAGTTATTCTTTTCTTAATTATTTTCTTCACTTCTCAACTAATTATTGTCTTCTTTCTTTGATACAGGTTTTTCTTATAATATGCCCCTCCTTATACATTAAAGTTATGACTATCTCTATTTTGTCACGTCCTTTATCAAAAAAAATTTTTTATTTTATTTTATTTTATTTTCTTATTTATTATTATTTTTTTTTTGGAAATTTCTTGTGAATTTAATTCTTAGTACCACTTATTCGGAGTTTTAAGATCTTTATCTGCCTCTTGTTTAGGTAAGTATTTTCTTTTGTTGGTGTCTATACTCAGCTGATTTCTAATGTTAATTCATGATCCGCATATGAACTAGTGATCTACAATAATAAAAATTGTCAATAATCTACATATACAACTTTACTCAATTTTCGAATCTACGTATTCCCAATATAAAAAAAATTATTTTTAATATATTTAATATTACTTTTTTAAAAAAAATATACCAATACATTATAATAATTAGTTTTTTCAGATAAGTAATACTAAAAAAACTTGAATACTTAGTCTATCTAACTTATGATATATAATGATACTAGAGTGGCCTCAGTAAAGTCCAGGTTAATAATTGATATCACTACTGTGGCTGCAGTAGTATTTATAAATCATATATATGCTGCAGCAATGACATTAATTGTCAACCTGAACTTTTGGGGGTCGCTCTGGTATCATCTTAAAATACAAGCAAGTTTTTCTTTTGGAATCGCACATGAATAAAGTATCAGATACTATTTCTTATATGTATGGTAAGTATAAAATAATGCCAACTTATATTTTATCTATCTCTGCACATTTCATATCATCACTTTCATGTAAGTTATTTCAAATAAATTATTTGTACGTATTTAAGTTTGGTATATCAAACCAGATACTAAACTCTTAAAAAAATTACTTGTACATAAATGAATTCTAAGTTTGGTATATCAAACCAGATACCCAACTCTTAAAATTTGTTATAAACTTGAATTAAAGAGCTTGGTATTTGGTTTGAAATACCAATTTGGTTATAGAGTAGAAATTTGTTATACACATATTACAGGCCTTAAGACTACAAGCATCTCTTTCGCTAAAAATGAACTATTTCAATCTTATTCATCACTCTTTTCAAATTAATAGATGATTGAATCGGTAAATTTCAAATTTTACTATTGTTTTTATAATGGCAATGCACAGGGCTCATACTGTAGAATTCACAGAACTTGATTTTTTAATTTAAAAAGAATGATAAATTCAGAAGTTTTGAGATACATTAATGACATTTTTTTAATAAAAATTCCCGTTATAGCTTATTTTGAGTCAAAGGTTTTGATAAACATTATTCAGATATATAGTATACTGTATACTATATCAGTAACTATTTGAAAGAACTTCATTCTTTTATAAATATTGATCCAAATAAAATAATTTTTGAGCTTAAAAGCTTTAAATTCAAAGTGGTTAGTGATTATAATAATATTTACTGAGCATCACCATTTGTAATTTATAAAAAAAAATATATATAAAATAATTTACCTATTACAACTCAAAGCCTTTAAATATAAAACTCAACCACTCTTATATTAATAAATACAATAACATGTCAAAATACAAAACTACGTTTGTATTACAAGGCAAACTTATACAAAACCTACATTTTGGGCCATATGCTAGAAATTAGTGGATCTCACGTCCAACTCATAATGATTTAACATATATATTGCTCTATCCAGTTCGTCTTGATATGAAAACTATAACTACAGTAAATCAGCGTGACTTCATAATTACAGTTGTCCAGAATAATTTTGAACCCAGGTATATATGTCAATCAGAAGCCTTGCAAAGTAGTATATGTTGAAGTTCATCAGAAGCAATTACTTCTATATATCAGCAAGCTTTTTCTACAAAAACTAGATTAGATGGTCTATTAGTTATAGGTTATGATGATTCAGAGATATGTGAAAAGTTACTTTCCGATATTTATTTTCATCCTTATACTTTTACAAATGGAAGCATAAACTTGACTATTTTTGGAATTGGTAAATCAAACAACCCCAATTAGAATTATGCTAGAAAAGGATACCGAAGCTCTTTTGCGTATAACTTTCACAAAACTCGATCGATATTTTTTCAAGAATTTAATAATAAAGAAGCGATTGTTAGAATTTATCAAAATTTTCAAGAAATTCAGATTTTTCATAATACTAACCCTAACTCCGTTTGGAATAAAATTGGTCTATTAGCACAATTTACAGGAAGCATGCTATTTGGACTTGAATATGAACGAACGAAGTCAGAAATTAGCAAAGAACTAACCCTTTCGTGTACTGTAGAGAATTGGCAAAATGAACAAATAATGAATACTCTTTTTAATTATCATTTAAGAAAAAATATCAATATATCTATAAAATGGAAAAAATTTTTTATTAGCTGGCAAAATCAAGAAAGTAATCTTATTGAATTAACAACAAAATTACAAGAAATATACCCACCAAACTATACTATTAAAGACTGTGAATTGCGTGCCTGGAGAACCTTATTACACTATACAGGCTGTACCAACATAACACCTTCTAGAAAGGAATCTACGGTAATCTTTTAAAATAAATAAATGATAAACAAATACTTATTACAAAGCTCCTAATTGTTTACTCATGACCTTTTTGCTGATATTCTCACAGTTGTTATTTTCACAGAGGATTTTAAGTCTGCTGTAAAAATATCAACCATGAAAACATCAGTAAAAAGTTATGAGTGAACAATTAGGATCCGTGTAATAAATCAGTTCTTATACATATTTGTCATCGATATCATTAAAATCCAGAATCAATCTTGATATCATCATTGAGGCACAACCGCAATACTAAATAATATTTCTAATATTTAATGATATGATTACTCATGAAATAATTATTACATACTGCATCAAATTAAAATTTGTGCCAAATTAAAATTTAAAGTAGAACTAGGATAATTTTTAAAATAATACAAATATTAATCTGATGCATAATATAAATAATTCTAACTTCACAGTTATTTGTAGTTTGAATTTTGGACTCGATCAAAAGACCCGATAAATGACTAAGTGATGTTAAAGCAATTATACAAAAATGGATATCTTAATACTACTCCTGAAAATCATGAAAATGTCGTGGATCAATTTTGGAATGCATTTCAGAATGCTTTAGATGTTAATATTCGTGAAATAGACGGAAAGAGGAGAATATTATTAATTATTGCAGATAAAATTCTCTATGATATTATCAAAGAAAAGTTACCAGTTAGTATTTGTTAAATTATTGCACAGGTCTTATGTGATAACTCGTGCTTTTTTTATTTACTTATTGGCATGGAATAGACACCGTGCAATAAGATAGTTATTATATGAGCATATGAATAAGCTAGTTACACACAGGTTTATATTTAAATCTGTGCCTTCAGCACGAAATATGAACCTGTGTGTAACTGGCTTATTTATACATATACATACAATAACTATAAAATATTTTTAAAAAATATTTGAACTAATAAATAATTATTTTAGGTCTCAAATTATCTAATTACTGAAGCACGTCAGTATGCGCATATTAATAGTCCAGGAGGTATCTAACTTGAAAAGCCTAAGATAACTAGAGAAAAATTAGCACTAGAAAAGAAAGAACAAATTGAGTATTTTATTCAAAATAAAGCAAACGTAGTAATGAGCTCTTATAAAACAGATAGTACTACTGGATTACCTATATATTACCTAAAAAATAATAAAGAGGTTTTATGGGAACAATTTCACGAAGAGTACCCTAATGGCATTAAAAGAACAACATTTCATAAATATTTACAAGGCAGCCAATATATATATAAGGAAAACTTAGGTGGTCTTTGCTCAATCTGTAATATGTATGGGTATGAAACATTTGATGAGCTTAGAACATTAGTACAATGCTATGCAGACTTGGATCATCAGATATTAAATTCAAAATATTACCTTTAAAATCATAGCAGACCAGTATGGTATAGATAGCGGGTCAGTTATACATATGTGTCTAAATTGCCCATCTTAATAAAAAAGTAATTACAGCATTTAGGCAGTCGAAATTAGTCTTATATAGTGCCAAAATTAATTTTGATATATGTCAAAATTATTGCCAAAATTTTTTGAACTCTTTTCATCAAAATAACATTATATAGTATAGTTATTTCAGAGGGTTTCATATAAAAAGTTTAGTAATACTGAAATGTTTGCTGAAAATACTTTTTTTCAAAAATAATTTAGACACACATGTATAGAGTCAGTATGGTACAGGACAACTATAACTTGCTTGTCAGTTAAGGTATTACAAAGATCAATATTATACGACTAACCAGATCAATATGGTATGAATGTGATTTATCAAACTGTACCATTGGTATGGTTTGATAAATCACATCCATATCATATTGATCTGGTTAGTCATATAATATTGATCTTCTGTAACTCCTGTCAGCTATAGTTCTAACTCTAAAGTTATTATATATATATAACACCGAATCAGTATGGTACAGATCTTCAAATTGGCTCATACTATACTATACTAATCTGTAATATAACGCCTATCGAATACTATCAACTTATTAGATACAATAATTATATCATGTGATTTCACGAACATAAATGTTTGCGAAATCATTATATTACAAGTTGAATAGTATTCAAAAGTATATCAATTAACTTGTTAATTTGAAACTGACACTTTAATATCAACTAATTCGCAATTCAATAATAATAAGGAACGATTATTATCTGAATGCAATAACCTACAAAGATATTTAAAAAAGGATTATGAAACTGAACTAAAAGTAGATTTTTTGAGAAATATAAAACATAATACCTGTCTTAATTATTGTATGCTCTATACTTTTGGAACCTGCTCAGAATTGCATAAACTAACCTGTAATCGTTGTAGAGTTTTTTTTTATTTATTTAGACAAATTCAAGATCATACACTATTTGAAATTCATACAGAATTAAAAGAACTACAAGAATTCTTATTATACTATTTGGCACATCAAACAAGAAAAGTTTATTTAAATGCACAATTTAATGCGCATTTAGGTGAACTTGATGAAAAAGAAGCCGTAATTGTTGTAGACTATAAAATGAAAATCCTACCAAAAAGTACACATGAAATGAAACAAGATTTTTTTAGAAAAAAAGGATGGTCATTGCACTCAGTATTGATATACACTCACCTACCCAATAGCAATAATTTATAGGTTCGCGCTTTTGACTATTGGTCAACAGATTCATGCCAAGACCTTGGTTCACCGCTTTCTCATTATATGCTGCAATAACTGAGCTTAATCCTCAGCCAGAATAGATTTCTTTTTTATCTAATAATAGGCCCCATTATCACAATGCAGATCTAATGATGATTATGGGGCAATGGAAAGAATAGTACAATATTTATGTTAGAAAATGGACTTTTCTCGAAGCTGGTGAAGCTAAAACGACTATTGATTCTCACTATGCACAGGTTTACCTATCAATTTTTTTTATAATATAAAAAAATAAAATTAGATAAAATAAAAAAAAATAAAATAAAACAAAAAAAAAAAAATAAAATTAGATAAAATAAAAAAAGAACAAGATAAAAAATAAAAATAAAAAAATTTTTTTTTTTTGAATATTTCTAGATTTCGTACGCAATCAGTCGTCGCGTCTGTTTAGGATTTGATATTTCACAGGGATCAGATATTGAAATAGCAATTGAAGGAATTCGTGGAACATCAGTAGCCCACTTAGAATCAGAATGTACTAAAGGTAAGACAAGTATATGAGATTTAAAGTATTAGATAAATTGTTCTTTTTATTAGTTTCAGGTAAAAAAACAGTTCAATACTTTACCGGGTAACTCCAACTGGTTCTCGTGGGAGTGGCCGTACGATAGCGATTATGCGGGATACGTTCAAGCACGTGCAATGCCTAATATTAGTGAATGAAACAATTTTTCACTGGCGAAATTAGAGACATTGAAAAAGAAAGAAATACAAAAACCAAATCCTCAAGTAACTCAGCATTCGACCTCCAAATCTCCATGGTTTATTCCATTACTATATAAATCAGGTAATACATTACTATCCTATTATATTATATTTTTGTACAAATTATATGTTATCTGTTCTCTATGATTAGGAGTTATTTCTCATAACTTGACGGCTAACTATCTACAAGAACTAAGCAAAGGAAAAAAGTAATATTAAATCCATTCATATTCACAATTTTCTATTAAATACATTGACTAATAAATTTCATAACATACTACTTAAATATAAAGCATGTATGAAGAATTTCCACTTACATTAGAGTGGGTGCTAAAAGAAAATCAAAAATTCGGAAAAAAAGAGGCAGGCAAAAGAATTAGTAAACACGTAATAGCTTACTTGGAAGGGTATTTTTTGGTAGTAATGCTGATAAAAGCAATAGATTTAGTGCAGAAGAAATGTGGAAGGAATTAATAGAGTTGGTAAAAGTGAGTAATCTGAAAAAAAGCGATGTTTCAAAAGTGTCAACTATTCAAAACTGGATCGCAAGATATGCAATGCAATATAAGCAAAGAATAGCGCAAATAAAATTTTATGATAGTATGTAATAAAAGTCTACACATGTACATGCCCGAATTGCAAAGAGTTAAGGTTTTAGAGGGGCAAAATCTGGCGTTTCCCCAATGTAAAGTTTTTAGTAATCAAACTTTTTTTAAAAAAAATACTGATACTTGATTCTCTTAGTCTTACGTAATTAGTTGTACTACATTTTTAATGTAATCAGAATTTTATTTGCATAGTTAATATGAAGTAAAGTTTGTCTATTTTTACTTCTTTTATAAATGATTTGCAAATGTTTCCTCAAAATCTAATAATAAATTTCACTGGTTCCTATGCGGATCATAAATTAACTAATCTGTCTATTACTTTTAGATGCCCTTCTGATAGATTATTCATGGCAATCTTGCTTGAGAATGATTCTTTTATGCCCGGTATAGGTAGATACAATATTTCATTGTTTTCTTCATGACTTAACCATCTGATTATCATTAAGAAGATGATTATAGTACAGAGGCCTAATGTCATTATCCTTTTATTCTTCTTTTCTTTTTTTAGTCAATTACAATTTTTGGGTGCATCAGTCTAGCGTAGGACTTTATTATGTTGAGGTCTTGTGCACTTGGTTCTTCTGGGACTGGAGTGTTATTAGTGATGATTGCGTAATTGTGGGTTGTAATAGAATTGAGTTTCTCTATCGAGAATGTATCCTTTTTCTGATTTTTCAACTTTACTTTATTATGTTTTTTTTTGTTCTAGCATATTAATACTTTCTTTTTCCTTTTAATTCCCCATAGTCTTAGGCTCCTGGACGATGTTAGCTTTAGAAAGTTCTTCCCATTAGATTTTCAGCAAGTAATTCTCGTCTTCATTATAGCACTTTTGGACTAGCTTCGATATCTGTTCTTCTCCTTCAATTTGGTTTTCTGGTGCTTCATTCTGGGACTTTAGGATGCTACGATTTGGTCCTTGGAGTTTGTTTAGATGGAGTTGAACCAATTCTTTCTCTTGTGCTTCTAGTCAGCTAGACAAGAATATGAGTTGTTTATTTAACTTTTATATTTCTTTCTTTAGGTCGAGTTCATTATTTGATGTTGAGGCCCAATATTTTTGTCATAGTAGGTTCTTTTTATTAACCTCTTTGCTTCTATATTCCATACTAACATTTCTTAAATATTATAGACCTCGAAGCTGTTAGTACAAAAAGGATTTCGCTTTTAACAGGAGTTCGTCCTTTGGCTTAAGTAAGTATATGGGGATGCAGAACATTATAATTTCTTTGGTAGTTATTTTTGTTCCTTCTAACTCTTTCGTAATTATAATAGGAGGTTCTATATGATGGTCAAGTACTAGAGGGCGTTTGGGCAGCCACGATAAAGCTTTTTTTTAATTTTTTTATTTAACTGTTCAAGATCCCTAGATAATTTTTTTAACTTTTCTTCTATCTCTAGGCGTTGGTGATTTATTCGGATTTCAGGCTGGGCGGCGGGTAGAGTTAGTTTATTCAGTGG
>CAJVPM010001225.1:0-12730 GCA_910592325.1 Scutellospora calospora | reverse complement strand
GTAGAGCAAGTTTACTTAAGGGCACTTGCTAGGTTTACTTAATAAAATTTTGAAGAAATTTGATTTTGTTAAAAAAATTTTTGAGAAAATTTGGTACAGAGGATCTACAGATTAAGTGCGCTGTTGTTTTAAATGAGCAGATATTTATATTTTTTATAATATTTATTTATATATATATTTTTTTTAGTGATTTTGCCTATAATTTTATTAAGAAAAAGCTTACATATGCTACAAAGTAAATTATTATCTAAGATATAATAAAATACTCTTCTTCAACTATTTTAAACTCACTTAGCTATTTTAAGATACCTAAATATAATCTGCTACAGCAACAATTTTTCTTACAGAGATTTTAGTTTGCAGGTACAGACTTTAAGTCTCTAGTCTATAAAAAGCTACTATTAGCCTATATCAAAATTGTTTATTTTGTTTTAATTTTTATCTATTCTTCTTTTTTGCTAGTTCTTACTCATATATCAACTCTTTTTAATACTTCTTTTTGAATTCTCTCTTCTTTTTCTTTTAATTTTTTTTTTCTATATCACTAGATTAAGTATTTTTTTTGTTTTTATTTTTATTTTTGTTTCATTTTCTCTTTTTATCTTTAGCTATGATATTGTTTTCCTTCTTCTAGTTGATTATAACTTCATATTAAATTTCTACAGATATTCAAAAAAGTACTTCCAAAAGTGTTTCACAAAGCTGACTAAAATTCTACTTGTCTTCTTTTTTAACTGAGTTACTTTGCTTAAGCTTAAAAGCTGTTTAATACCTTTTTTTTTTTTTTTTTTTTTTTTTTTTAAGCGAGATCATGTCGTAGTTCTTTATTTAAGTAATATGGGTACAAATTGTTTACAAACTATTTGTAGTACATATTGTTCTCCTAAAAACTAAAATTTAGGCTAATTTATCTATGACCCAAACTTAACTAAGAGGGGCCAAACCTCACTTAGATTATAATTTTCTTAATAAATGATAGTGAGATATTATTTTTACTAAATTCTGTACTCTAGATTTTGAGCTTTGCATTCGATCTTTTTAGAGTTCTTTGTTTTTCAGTATCTTCATTGCTTCTTGTATTTGTTGATGTAGGTAGCTATGCTTGGTCTATATTTTCTATTTGCTTAGAAGTTTGCTGTATCTGGTTTGCTACCTTTTGGTATCGTGGGATCCATATTTCCTTATATATAGCTTTTGCAAGCTTGTAGAGAATATAGGTAGCTAGGTTGTGTGGCCCTTTATACTCATCTGTAATATGGTTAATTTGTGTTACCTCTTGAAGGTATAGTAATCCTAGGTTGTTATATTGGATACCATCTGGTGTAGTTGTATTTAGTGTTCTTGTGATAGAATTTTTGACGATTTGGTTGTTATATATACTATTTTCTTTGTATTTAGTCAGAGTCTTGTTTATAGTTTGTATTATTATATCATTAAGTTTGATTCTATTTGCTTTGCAGCTAATCATATGTGAGATAGTTTCTTCTGTTTCTTTACATCTTAGATATATTGGATTTGGATATTTCTGTGAGTTTCTTTTGTGTAGAGTTGTTAGAACTGGAAGTTCATTTAGAATGATTTTGACCTTGAAGGCTTTGATATTAGAGTATTTGGGATTAGTACTTCTAGTCATTAGTTTTTCTGAATAGTTTAAATATGTGTATAGTATATCCTAGTTAATGTCTTCATGGTATACATTCTAGTGAGCTACTCTGTTTTGTGAGTGCCAGTTCGCAATTTGACAAGTATTGCAAAGGTGTCGAATAAATCTTCTTGGGTTGTGAGCAGTAGTCATACCTTGTCAAGTAGGTATAAATAGGTTTTGTCGAACTTTGTTGTGTTAGATTTCAGTACTGTATCTAGTGCAATTTGAAGAAAGAGTAATAACTGCTTGTTGGTCGTAGTTTATCTTCCAACTAATTTTTTTTTGTGCTGTGATTGTTCTGAGGGATGCAATATTTTGTCAGTTATTCTGTGAGGGTTTGTTATCATATTTGTGAGGTGATTCAGCTTTAAGTATTTTAACTTTCTTTACTATATTTTGGTAATTTATATATAGTTGCACTGATGATTATGTTGGGGTGATTAGAAAGTTACAGCATATCACATCATATATTGCCTTTGTTTTAGTTAGCTAGCTTTTAGAAGTTTGACTGAATTGGACTTGTGGATTTGTTATTTTTCATGTTGCTCCAGTTCTAGTATAATTGTTGTGTTAGTAGTTGTATATGTTCAGTATTACTTTGAAGTTACAATTGCTTGATATAAGTATTTTGATTTTCTGAAGTTGTGTAGCAGTTGCTTTATCTGAAATAATCTGCTGTATAGCAGTACATTTGTTGTCTGTTTGTGTTGTGACCACTGAAGTATTATATGTTTTGATATTTTTGAGGTTAGATATGAGACTCTTTAGGTCACATCTTATATTGTGTGTGCAGTCTATCTGAATTTTAATTAGATCTGATACTCTTTTTTGAAGGGTGCAGTACTTCTTCTTTAGTTTTTTGTCATTAATATTGCATCCTTGGCATTGCAGAAGTTTGTTGTTATTTGTTTGTATCCAGTATCGAAAAATAGCATTATCATCTTTTATTGAGAATATTTTGCCTATTGCATATTGGCTATCTATAGATATTACTCAGTCTTTCTTATTTAACTTGTCTTTGTTTTTTGTTAGATATTTAGATTTATGTAGCTTTTCTTTCATGCTTGGTAGCTTTAGAAGAATAGCTTCTTCTAACATTTTATACCATTTTGGTTCTCTGCCTCTAGGAATTTTTCCTGTAGCTTGTGGTAGGTATTTCCAAGTGGTTGTATATGTATGTGTATTGTCTAGGCATTGCTCAATATAGTATAGCCCAAGTTTGTTCATGCAGTTTTTTATTCTTTGTAGTTTAGGTAGTGTGCTTACTATTATATTTATTGATAGACTATCTGTTTCCAGTGGCTTTGGCCAGTTGTTGTTACTATGGGTAATTTAGATTCCCAGTTTATGAATTTTGTATATGATTTGAGCTAGTGTAGTGGTATGCTGTATGTTATCAAAAAGGCAAGTTGAGTCCAAGAGGATAGACTTGTTGGTACTTGCAGAGTTCTGCAATTGCTGCAATCTGATTTTTAGAAACAAGTTTGTGAAGTCAGTATGATTGAGGTACTTTATGAGTATGAAAAAGTATTGTTGTAGTTGAATATCCTCTGCTTTTTTAAATGTATATATTTTTTGATTAAATATCATAGAAGAAGGTATTGATATAGTGAGTTCAGCTTTATGTCTTACAATATTCATGTACTTGTTTGTAATTTGGGTGCAGGTAGTATCTGATAGAAAGGTATTCTGAATTCTGTATGCAAGTCTCATTAATATAACTGTATTTATGATGTAGATTGCTTGCTTTTCTGTGACCTTTGCAGTTTGTAATTTTTTGAGTGCATTGAAGCTCTCATTTTTGATGATGTTATGGTTTAGTGTATACTGCTTTGTAGTCAAGTACCAACATTTAAGGAATCTAAAGGCTTCAGTTTTCTTTATGCTCTATAGTCTAGTATTATCAAAAGTGATTTCAGCATGTTGTTTACTGTTTATTGTTGCTAAGACTGATTTTGTTAGGTTTACTTTGATATTGGTTAGAGTGAAGAAGGATGATGCTGTGGTTAGAATACTACTCATCTCTTGTTTGGAGTTAGCAATCCATATTGTATTGTCCATAAAGGCTAGTACTAAGAAGTTTGAATATACTTGTTTGTTTTCTCCTAATATTGTATATGATGCACTTACAGAATAGCCTTGATGTTGATTTGAGACTCTGCTAATTAGTAGGTCATAGTATATTCTCCACAAAAGTGGAGTGATAGTCTCTCCTTGGTCTATTCTATCATGAACTGGATATGAGTTAGTAGTTTCATAATTTGTGATAACAGAGTTATACCTTTTAGTAAAGATATTATTGATCAGTTGGTGTATTTCTTTTGGAATCTTTATACGCTCAAGTGCTTTAATAAGCAGTAGTATGTGTACTGTATTATAGGCTTTTGACATATCTTGGGATAGCATCTACAGTTCTTTTTTACTTGTGAGTGCATTATTAATTATATTTGTCAATATAGAGATTAGTATTACCGTAGAGGTATTAGGTAGGGCGATATGATTGTGTTTGCTTAGTATTAGGTATCTACAAAGGACATTTGTGATTCTAGTAGTTATTAACTTTGTGAATATCTTTCTTGTGTGCTTGATAAGTGATATTGGTCGTATGTGTATAAGCTTGCCTGTAGACTTTGGTTTTTTTGAAATCAGATATATACTAGCATGTCTCCATATTTTTGGGATTTGTTGTAAGCTAATACAGGTGTTAAAGATATTTAGTAGTAAGTTGGTACTATTGATACTTAGATGTTTGAGTATTTCATTAGATATACTCTATGGTCCTGTTGCTTTGTTAATTGGTACGTTCTGAATAGCTGTGTTGAGTTCGTCTATTGTTATAGACTGGGTTGTGCCTTTGTACCACTTTTCTAAAACTTGTTTGATTAGTTTGTAGTCCTCTTCCTAGTTGTTCTAGTATTGCTAATTTGGTGGATTTTGTTTTGTCCAAGTTTCGTAATGAGTTCTAATTTTATCTCTGATTTTGCTAGGGCTTGTAATTATATTGTCCGTTGTAGTGATGTTGTAGATAATTACAGGATCTGATTGTCTTTGGAGAATACTATTGATCATTTTGGAGGTGTCTGTATTGAAGTTCTGATGTTTGCATGATATATATTAGTTGATTTTGTTATTATGTGCTATATTATTTTCTAGTTTTCTTGCAGCATATATTGTTTTTTGGAGGTCTTTTAGTATGTGCATTGTTTGGATAAAATTATTCTTTGTCAAATGGCTATTAGTAATCTCTATGATTTCGTTATCTGTATTTTTGCTTATATATTAGAGTTCATTATTTATGTGTTCTAGATTTAATGTTTAGTTTGTTTTGGTATTATTGTTATTATTAAATTGTCTAATTATTTAGTTGATTTTTTGAAGTGAGGTGTGTAGTTGTGTAGCTTTGCTAGAAAATGTATATACCTAACGTGTACTAACCTTGGTTATTAGTATATTCTTTTTCGCTACTGTTTTAACTGCTTCATTAAAACAGTGCCAGTGTTTGTTAAGGTCTGTTTTGTTTATTATTATCTGTTTTAGCTTGTTTTTATTCAGTATTTCTGTTATAGTATTAGCAAATTCTTCTCAGTTATCTTTTGTCATTTGGTTATATTTATATATAGTATATTTGCATTGTTTTCTTCTAGAGTTTTTGATGTGTGGGTTATAGCTCCAGGTTGAAGTAATTATTTTGTGATCACTATTTGTGATATTCTCAGCACTACTTAGCTCTGGTAGTAAGAACATATAGATAATACTACCTGATATTTATATATCATCAATTTGGCTATTTCTGTTTTGTATCGACCAAGTAGGTATATTAATATTAAAGTATTGTAAAGAACTGTGTAGACTGCTGCTTGTCAGGGTTTGTAGAAGAGGTAGTTTTGTTTTTGAGTTTCTTGTACTATCATAGTTGAAGTCTCCCATGATAATTATATTGTAATTCTTGTTGTTAGCAAATTTTACTCAGTCTGAAATTGTGTTTTGGGTTTGTTTTTTCAGATTAGGGTTGTTGGATAGTATATATGCTGAGATTATTCTGACTTTGTTGTGTTGAACGAAAAAGAAGTCAATTGTGATAGCAGTGCTATTTAATACTTGGATATTGTGAATGTAAGGTCGAAGAGGTTTAGTAATAGCAATAGCTGTTCCCATGCTTGCTTCTTGTTTTATTGCTGTTCCACTATCGTAGTTTGATGTATATAGATAGTAGAAAGAGTTTGTAGTGTTCAGCTCTGTGTATGTTGAGTTTGGGAACTTTGTTTCAGTTATACTAATTATATGTAGATCTTGTTCTCAGCAGAATTCTAACTATAGTTGATACTTTAATTTATCATTAAGTCCTTGAATGTTGTGCATTGCTATGTTAATATAGTTCTCTATGCTAGGTGGCCCTTTTGTATTTGTTTTGTTAGAGTTTAGATATTCTGTATTATTTGTATTTATATATGCTGTTGAGTTGTCTTTGTTGTTTAGGGTTTGTAAGGTGCTAGTAGCTCTCTCATTGTTGCTGCTCATTGGTAGTATTAAAGATATCCCAGATTGGCTCTGGGAGAGTAGATAAGTTTAGAATATTTTCTGGAATATAGTTGACAATAAAGTGTTGTTTGAGTATTTTAAGAGTAGGTGTTATGTTTGTTTGTTGAGTAATTGGGAGTTTGAGGTTTTCAGTAGAGATCTCGAGTGTTGATAGTTTCTTAAATATTCTTTCTTTTGTATTAGGTAGGATTGGTTTGTTGTTGTCATGTTAGTTGACTTCGTTGTTTAGTTTTTCGATTTGAATTCAATGATTTGGTATTTTGTTAAAGTAATATTATGTTTTGAGAAGTTTTGCTATTTCTTTAAATAGTGATATAGTAGTGATAGGAATAGTGATATTTAGATATTCAAGATCTTGTGGATCTTCTGGTAGGTTAGATTTATCAGTAGGGTTAGCTATCATAATATCTGAAGAGATTAGAAGTCTGATAACATAGGAGTATTTTGCCTGCTCCATAAATTTCTTTGTGATATTGTCGTCTGTTATTGGGTATACAAATTTATCTTTGATATTAATTCTTTGAAGGTCCTCAGATAATTTAGGTTTAGGTCTAAAGAAATCATTTGGAATGTATTTGAAGGTATAGTATTCTTTTAATATATTCGCAATTTCTCCTATTGGTCTGAGAAGTTCTGCTCGGTCAAGAGGGAATAAGTGTCATACTTTTGAATTAAGTTCTTGGTATATAAAGGGTAGTGGTTGTCTTGGCGGAGGCAGATCAAAGTAGCTATTTGGTATTCTAGAAAATTTGTAATAATCTTAGAGTTTTCTTTTGTAGTAAGTAAGTCTCTTAATGTGGCATGATTTGTAATAGAGAAGAGGTTTCTAACACTTAGGTGCAGGCTAAAGAAGTCTTCTGGAAGTAGGTCTAAATTGATAAAATAGCTTTGTGGTAGTGTTTCAAACTTGAAGATTTAATGCATAGCTACTATGACTACTCTTGTTTGTGATCTTCTTTTGATAGGAAGTTCGAATAGTAGTAGCTGTTTGATGTTTTCTGGTATTTTGTCAGGTGTATCTGAGAGTGGTTTGAGTTTCTCTTGCAATGCTTCAAATATGATCTTTTTGAGGTTCTCATTATCTATTGTATTATCTTTTATAAAGCCCTTATAGTATTTGAGTATTTGGTAAATTTTTTGAAAAGGTATGAGGCTGAAGTTGGTATTTGTAAGAAAGCTAATAGCAAGTTGTTGTCTAAGTTTGTGTTATATTAGATTTCTTGTTTCCTTGTTAGTAATAGTGATGCTATGCATTCATTTGTAATTATTTAGTACATTCTTTAGTAGTTCTTCGAATTCAGTTTGATGTTGTAGTTTAAACTTTTTGGCTCTGCTAAAGCTACATCATCTACTGCTCCCCAAGAAAAAGTACCTCAAACAAAACCTCAGGAGACTATATTAAGTAGTAGCTCTTCAGTTTACACTACTACTAAAAAACGTCACAGAACTCTATCCTCTATAGATAATAATCCAATATACCCAAAAAGTAGGAAAATTGGTTTACCTCTACTAAAAACAATAATGAGATCATCTGATCAGGGCGTAGAAATATTTAGCACAAATCAAATAGATACAGATCATATTGTAGGAAATAATACTGAACCAGAACAAAACAAAGAAGTAACCAAACCTAAAAAGGAAATAGATCTTGTTCATGCAGAATCTAGCTCCACAAGTAACCCAGCTGATACTTGAGCTAAAATACCTGATAAAAAAGGAAAAGCAGTTGAACAAAGAAGTAGTGAACTAATAACGATGGATATAGAAACTACTAGTAACTACTCACAATCAACAGTAAGACAGGAAACATACAACACTACAATATATACTAGCTCCTATAGCCAAACCCTTCAACTGGGTCTACAAGATGAAACATTTAATATATAAGATATGGATATGACATATATTTGGGTTAACAAAATACAAGATAATATCAATGATACTATCAAACAAAACTTTGATCAGCAACTATGGAATAATGATAACATTCTCGATGCACTAAAATTATCTGATAGTCTCCAAGAATTTATCAGCTATAAAATTAGCACTACTCCAACTAGAAGAAGTATTCTACCAGCAATACAATCAAAATTCCAATACCAGGATACTATCTTTTTCTTAATATTTAACAGAGCTAAAAAGTTCAAACCACAACATCAAACTGAATTCAAAGAACTACTAAAGAATGCACTAAATAATTACAAACAAATACATAGCATCACTATTACTAACAAGGAAACAAGAAATCTAATACAACACAAACTCAGACAACAACTTGCTATTAGCTTCCTTACGAACACCAACTTCAGCCTTATACCTTTTCAAAAATTCTACCAAATACTCAAATACTATAAGGGCTTTATAAAAGAGAATACAATAGATAATGAGAACCTTAAAAAGATCATATTTGAAATATTACAAGAAAAACTCAAACTATTTCCAGATACACCTGACAAAATAGCAGACAACATCAAATAGCTACTACCATTCGAACTTCTTATCAAAAGAAAATCACAAACAAGAGCAGTCGTAGCAGCTATGCATAAAATTTTCAAGTTTGAAACACTACCACAAAGCTATTTTATCAATCTAGACCTACTTCCAGAAGACTTCTCTAGCCTGTATCCAAGTGTTAGAGACCTTTTCCCTATTACAAATTATGCTGCATTAAGAGACCTTACTTACTACAAAAGAAAACTCCAAGATCATTACAAATTCTCTAAATTACCAAATAGCTACAATGATCTGCCTTTACCAAGAAAACCACTACCCTTTATATACCAAAAACTCAATTCAAAAGTACAATACTTATTCCCTCTTGACCAAGCAGAACTTCTTAGACCAATAAAAGAAATTGCAAATATATTAAAAGAATACTATACCTTCAAATATATTCCAAATGATTTCTTTAAATCTAAACCTAAATTACCTGAAGACCCTCAAAGAATTAAGACCAAAGATAAATATATATACCCAATAACAAATAACAACATCGCAAAGAAATTTATAGAGCAGACAAAATACTCCTATGATATCAGACTTCTGATCTCTTCAGATATTATGACAGCTAACCTTACTGATAAACCTAATCTACAAGAAGATTCACAAGATCTTGAATATCTAAATATTACTATTCTTATCACCACTATACTACTACTCAAAGAAACAGCAAAACTTCTCAGAACACAATATTACTTCAACAAAATACCAAATCATTAAATTCAAATTGAAAAACCAAACAATGAAGTCAACCAACATGACAACAACAAACCAATCCTACCTAACACAAAAGAAGAAATTCTTAAGAAACTATTAGCACTCGAGGTCTCTATGAAAAACCTCGAACTTCTAATTACCCAACAATAAATGTAATACCTACTCTTGAAATACTCAAACAACACTTTACTATCAACCACATTCCAGAAAATATTCTAAACTTACCTACTCTCCCAGAGCCAACCTGAGACATCTTTAACACTACTAATGAGTAGCAACAATGAGAGAGCTACTAGCACCTCACAAACCCTAAACAACAAAGACAACTCAACAGTACATATAAATACAAATAACACAGAATATCTAAACTTTAACAAAACAAATACAAAAGGGCCACCTAGTATAGAGAACTATATTAACATAGCAACACACAATATTTAAGGACTTAATAATAAATTAAAGTATTAACTATGGTTAGAATTCTGCTAAGAACAAGATCTACACATAATTAGTATGACCAAAACAAAGTTCCCAAACTCAACATACACAGAGCTGAACACTGCAAACCCTTTCTACTATCTATATACATCAAACTGTGATAGTAGAACAGCAAAAAAACAAGAAGCAAGCATGGAAATAGCAATTGCTATTACTAAACCTCTTTGACTTTACATTCACAATATTCAAGTATTAAATGGCACTGCTATTGCAATTGACTTCTTTTTCCCTCAACACAACAAAGTCAGAATAATCTCTGCATATATACTATTTAACAACTCCGATCTAAAAAAACAAACTCAAAACACAATTTCAAACTGAGTAAAATTTGCTAACAACAAGAATTACAATATAATTATTATAGGAGACTTCAACTATGATAGTACAAGAGACTCAAAAACAAAACTACCTCTTCTACAAACTCTGACAAACAGCAGTCTATATAGTTCTCTACAATACTTTAATATTAACATACCTACTTGGTCGAGACAAAACAAAAATAGCCAAATTGATGATATATGGATATCAGGTAGTATTATCCATATGTTCTCACCACCAGAGCTAAGTAGTGCTGAGAACATCAAAATAGTAACCACAAAATAATTACTTCAATCTAGAGCTATAACTCACACATCAAAAACTCTAGAAGCAAACAACGCAAACGTATTATATATAAATATAACCAAATAACAAAAGATAAATAGGAAGAATTTGCTAATACTATAACAGAAATGCTGAATAAAAATAAGCTAAAACAAATAATAATAGACGAAACAAACCTTAATAAACACTGGCACTGTTTTAATGAAGCAGTTAAAACAGCAGCGAAAAAGAATATACCAACAACCAGAGTTAGCACACGTCAGATATATACATTTTCTAGCAAGGCTACACAACTATATACCTCACTTCAAAAAATCAATTGAATAATCAGACAACTTAATAATAACAATAATACAAAAACAAACCAACCATTAAACCTAGAACACATAAATAATGAATTCCAATATATAAGCAAAAACACAGATAATGAAATCACAGAGATTACTAATAGCTATTTGACGAAGAATAATTTCACTCAAACAATGTATATACTAAAAAACCTCTAAAAAACAATATATGCTACAAGAAAACTAGAAAATAATATAGCATATAATAACAAAATCAACTAACATATATCATGCAGACACCAGAACTTCAATACAAACACTTCCAAAATAATCAATAGTATCCTCCAAAGACAATCAGATCCTATAATTATTCACAACATCACTACAACAAACAATATAATTACAAGCCTTAGCAAAATCAGAGATGAAATTAGAGCTCATTACAAAACTTGGACAAAACAAAACCTACCAAATTGGCAATACTAGAACAACTGGGAAGAGGACTATAAACCAATCAAACAAGTTTCAGAAAAGTGGTACAAAGGCACAACTCAGTCTATAACAATAGATGAACTCAATACAGCTATTCAAGACGCACCAATTAACAAAGCAACAGGACTACAGGGTATATCTAATGAAATGCTCAAACATCTAAGTATCAATAGTACTAACTTACTACTGAATATCTTTAATGCCTACATTAGCTTACAACAAATCTCAAAAATGTGGAGATGCACTAGTATATATCTGATTTCAAAAAAACCAAAGTTCACAGAATATCACTAATCGAGCACACAAGAAAAATATTCACAAAGTTAATAACTACTAGAATCACAAATGTCCTCTGTAGATATCTAATACTAAGAAATATAATCATGTCACCCTACCTAATACCTCTACTGCAATACCAATCTCTACACTGACAAATATAATTAATAATGCATATACAAGTAAAAAAGAACTGTAGATGCTATCCCAAGATATGTCAAAAGCCTATGATACAGTATACATACTACTACTTATTAAAGCACTTGAGCATATAAAGATTCCTAAAAAATTATGCCAACTGATCAATAATATTTTTACTGAAAGGTATAACTCTGTTATCACAAATCATATAACTACTAACTCATATCTAGTTCATGATAGAATAGACTAAGGAGAGACTATCACTCCACTTCTGTAGAGAATATACTATGACCTACTAATTAGCAGAGTCTCAAATCAACATCAAGGCTATTCTGTAAACACACTATACACAACACTAGGAGAAAACAAACAAGTACATTCAAACTTCCTAGTACTAGTCTTCATAGATAATACAATGTAGATTGCCAACTCCAAACAAGAGATGAGTAGTATTCTAACTACAGCATCATCCTTCTTCGCTTTAACCAATATCAAAGTAAACCCAACAAAATTAGTTCTAGTAACAATAAACAGTGAACAACATGCTGAAATCACTTTCAATAATACTAGACTACAGAGTATAAAAAAAACTGAGGCTTTTAAATTCTTTGGATGTTAGTACTCAACTACAAAGCAGTATATACCAAACCATAACATCATCAAAATTAAGTGCTTTAATGTACTCAAAAAATTACAAACCACAAAGATCACAGAAAAGTAAGCAATCTATATTATAAATACAGTTATATTAATGAGACTTGTATACAGAATTTAGAATACCTTTCTATCAGATACTATCTGCATCCAAATTATAAACAAGTATACGAATATTGTAAAACATAAAGCTGAACTTGCTACATCAATACCGTCTTCTATGATATTTAATTACAAAATATACGCACTTAAAAAAGCAAAGGACATTCAACTACAACAGCACTTTTCCACACTCATGAAGCACCTCAATTACATCGACTTTACAAACTTGTCTCTAAAAATCAGATTGCAGCAATTGCAGAACTCTGCAAGTACCAAC
>CAJVPM010001224.1:0-12742 GCA_910592325.1 Scutellospora calospora | reverse complement strand
TAGTATTGAATAATCTTGAGATATGTATTAGAAAGAGTTTTTTGAATCAGATAAGGTGAGTGAATTGGTTTATTTTGTTAGTTATGATATTGATTGTAGATTTGGGTGAGCCATTCCCATTGAGAAAGATGTCTAAATATTTTATAGTATCATTTTGTTTTCAAGGTAAAATTTGTTGGTTTTTGAATATTAAGGAGTGATTTAGTAGTGTATTTTGTTATAAAGTTTTGGATTTGGATATATGGATAAGATCTGATTTAGAAAGGTTTATTTGAATATTGTTGAGTTAGTAAAGTTCTAAAATATCATATAGAATTTCTTAAAGATCTTTTTTTGATTCACAGCACCAAACTGTGTCATCTATAAATGCAAGTAGAGAAATTGTGATAGTTATTGATTGAGTAGGAATTATATACTCAAGAGGAGATTTGGTAGAGATTTTGAGGAATTTGGATTTATGCTTGGTGTTGATATAACTAAGAATAGGATCGTAGTAGATTTTCCATAGCAATGGAGAGAAGGTTTCATCTTGTTCTATACCTGAATATAAGATAATAGGGTTTGTAAGGCTATATGCTGTGATTACTTTGGCTTTTCTATCTTTATGTAAGAATTGAATAAGGTTGAGTGCATTTTGAGAAATTCCAATTCTTTTGCAAGTATCTATAAGGCATTTTATGCTGATTTTGTCAAAAGCTTTAGACATATTTTGAAATAGTATCTATACTTTTTTGTTGTTTGATTTGTAATATTCAATAGTGTTTAGTAGTATTTGTATAGAAATATGTATTGAGCAATTTTTTGTAGCTGCAAAGTTTAAGTTGCTTAGAAGTTGATATTGGTTAATAGTTTGGTCAAGACGTTTGGTAAAGATTTTTGTTAAACATTTTTTGATAGGCTCGATTAGGGAGATTGGTCATACTTGGTCTAAAATAAAGTTCTAGAAAAATTTCTTTAGAATTAGAAAGAGATTTGCAGTTTTCTATTCTGTTAGTATATTTTGTAAAGAGAGGTATTTAGAGAGAAATGAGCGAATAATAATTTGATTTTTAGAGTTGAGTATTTTAATATATTTATAGTTAGATTCTAATGGACTAGCTGCCTTGTTATTTAGGAGCTCTTTTAATATTTCTGACTATTCATTTAATGTGATTTCTGAAAAGAGGTTTTGAAAAAGGTGTTTATTTTCTAAATAGAGTTTGTAGATTTCATAGAAGAGAGAGTCTGAATCTATCGGGCTGTATGGAAGTTCCTCAAAGTATTTTTGGAAGTAGTCACTAAGAGCTGATTTAATTTCTGTAAGTTGAGTAGTTAGAATATTGTTAGAGAGGAGTCATTCTAAGTTTATGCTATTGTTTGATTTTTCAAGAGTATTACAGAAGAAAAGTTTAGGGTTTTGAGTAAAATTATTATTTCTTTCTTGTAGTTTGTTTTGAATTTCTAGAAGAGTTTGATCTTTTTTTTCTTTTTGTATTATGCTTTTTAGATTTTTGATTTCGCTATTGAGTAGTATAGGGATAGTGTTTGAGTTTGAGTTTGCATTTAGAAAGAGTTAGTAAGAGTATGGAAGAAAAGTATTATTAGAGTATTTTTTTGTATAGAGGTTGTAGAATGTTGAAATGTCTGTATTAGAAAGGAAGGTTTTTTTGATAGAGGTAATATTTTTAAGTTGATTGAAGAAAGGAGATAGGGAGAGTTTTGGTTGTTCATAAGGGTTTAGGTTGGTTTTGATTTTTTTGAAGAGAATGTATTTGAAAGCTACTTTGTTGATTGTTTTTTCAAGTTGTTTTTATATATTATTTAGGTCTTCATTGTTTGTTATTTTAGAGATAGGATTTAAGAGTTTGTAGAGGTTTTGTTCTATATATTGTTAGTGTTTTTCAATGTGAGCAGTTTGTACTGAGTTCTATTTAAATAAGGTGTGTGTATAGAGTTCTGTATATATGATTTTGTTAGTTATTATTGTTGTTTCTAATAAAATAATTGAGTAGTCTGAAGTAGAGAATAGGTTTAGAAGAATATCTGCATAATCAAGAAAAGTAATATAAATATTAGTCTAAATTTGGTTAATTCTACTTGCACTATTATTGTGAGTATATGTGAATTTTGTAGAGGAAAGGTAAAAGAGTCAGAATATATCTTTGAAGTTGTAATGTTTGAGGTTTTTGAAAAGTTAGTTTTCAGGGATATTGTATTTTTTTTGTGGTAGTCTATCAATTTTAAGATTTGGAATGCTATTTAAGTTACCCATGATTATGATTTTATATTAGGAAGATTAGAGAATTAGAGTAAGGTATGTTAGAATTTCTTTGCAAAGGAGTTTTTGATCTTGTGTAGAAAAGTAGATTTGGATAAGTTTAATTAGGCTATTTTTAAAGTATAAATCTATTTCTATTAAGAAGTTTTGAAGATTTGAATTTTCCCTATATATTTTGCTATATGTTTGTGAATTATAATTCCTACACCACTTTGTCTACAGTCACATAGTGCCTATAGATTTTGGTAGTCAGTAAGGTTTTTAGATATTGTAGAAAATTTGGATTCCTTAGAGTTAAGGTGAGTTTCAGAGATTCCAAATATATCAATTTGATTTTCTAGGATATGGTCAATAAGGCTTAGTTATTTGTAATCTTCTAGTAATCTATTTGTGTTAAGTAAGTGAATTCTAAGTGAGTGAGCTTGTATTTCTTGATCTAGCTGAAGAGAATTTAAAGTTGAAGAATTATTAGAAGAAAAGTTGTAGTTAGATTGAAGAAAGATGTTAGTATCAATCTGTGGAGTTTTGATTTTTGTGCAGATAGGTAGATTGTTAAATTTGTGGTAGTGTAGTGATATAAGTAAGTTATAGTTAGATAAGAGTAGTTCATTTGTGTTAGTATAAATATGAGTTTCTGTTTTGTGTTTGTTAATTGAGATTTTGAGTGGGTGTGAGAATAATAGGTTTTAAAGATGTTTTAGGAAGAACTCTAGAGTTATATTTTTATTTATTTAAGGCAGATTGTGGTTTAGAAGGAAGATATTAAAGCAGGTAATTTTTTCAGTATAAGATGAAGCATTGGTAACTGAAGAAAGAGGATCAACTTCTGTAGAATCACTCGCTGTATATCTGGTTTTTATGGTTATGCAAGAGTTCAAAGCCTGTCCTGTATGTTGGATCTGGTCATCATAATATTGGTCTTCTATATAAATAGACTTGTCTGCTCGTCTACTTACTATATTCTCTTCTAGAAATAGCCTACTATAAGTGGAGAACATCATTATTCTAGAAGCAGCTGTTGTATTAATGTTATCTACAGAAGAAATTATTAAAAAGAGGTATGAGAAGTTGTTGAATTGTTATTTGAATTGAGTTTATCAGCATATATTTGTTTGGTGTTTTTGTTTTTTGTTGAAGAAGGAGATGTTGTATTAAATAGAATATCATCATTGATTGTAGTAGTATTAAATTGAACATTAAATTTTTTAAAGATGATTTTTTCTGCTTGAGGATAGAAATAGTCTCTATACTCAGCAGAAATTTGAGTGATGGAGAGTTTTGATTGTTGAAGTAAGTGGAAGTATGTTAGGATTCTAGCAAAGTGGTGTGTTTTTATAGGTTTAAAGGTAATTTTTTGAATTGCTTGATATTGGCTAAGAGTAGATATTTCTTCATTTATAGCTGCTACTGTAAAGAAGGCTTTAAGATAGGTGTAGAAGTAGTAAGTATATCTTTTGATGCTAGTTACAGTATTGTTTTCTTTGATGAATTCTTGTTTAGCTGAGTTAGCTAGTTTACAGAATAGTATAATTGGTATAGAAGTTTGGAATGATGCTTCATTTGGTTAGTTTTTTTGAAATTATTTACAGTCAAGTATAGTATATATTCATCTAATTCTGTTCTTAGAAGGGTCAGAGGATTTAGCTACTGGGAATTTAGTAAAAGATTGATCAAAGAATGAGGTTAAGATATTTTTAAAAGTATGTTCTGTATCAGTAGGCAAGATATTGTAGTCAGTACCAGTACAAGTATGAATATAGAAAAGGCAGCTTTGGTACATAAGATTGTACGTTCACAGAGAGAATTAATTGAGGTTATTTTGAAATTATTAGGAAGAAGTTTTTTGCAAGCCTTTGCAAGATTGAGTGTGATTTCATATTTAATATAATTGTAGGTTTTTGTTTAGTTGATTTCAGGAAATTAACATTTATAGATTTTAAAGAAAGGTTCGAACTATTTGTCGAGGTTTTTTTTATAATTTTTGAGAGAAGGGATCCTAAAAGCTTCTATGAATTGTTGTTTAGGAATATTGAGAGAAACATTAATATTAAATTTGTTGTCATGTTATATTTGAAAAAGGGGTTAGTGAATTTTGTCTTTAGAGATGAAATAGTGTAATTGAAATTTTTTGGGTTTAATGCTAAGGTTTTCAAAGAATTTGTTAGCATGAATAGTTTTGTAGTTATCATAAAGAAAGAGATGAATTCTGGCAAGGTTAATAGCAAATAGATTACAGTTTTGAATAGTATAAGGAGGAATTGAATTGTAAGATAATAAGATTTTTTGGTAGTTTAGTTTAGTGAAGAGAATTGTTGTAAATTTGAAAAGTAGAGATTTGAAAGTTGAGAGAATAATATCAAATAGAATTGTAGTTGCTTTGTCAATATTTGAGTAAGCATTGAAGATAAGATCTG
The DNA here is from genome assembly GCA_910592325.1 of Scutellospora calospora. Classification (NCBI taxonomy): domain Eukaryota; kingdom Fungi; phylum Glomeromycota; class Glomeromycetes; order Diversisporales; family Gigasporaceae; genus Scutellospora; species Scutellospora calospora. The sequence continues at coordinate 8,071 of CAJVPM010001224.1, read as the reverse complement.
TGAGAAAGTCAGGACATTGTCCTGCTATTGATTTTATGAGATATTTGAAGTTACTTTTTGAAGCAGAAGTTTCTTCTGATGCTGGTTTGAGAATTTTTCCTAGAATGAAGTTGATAAGATATAGTTTTAGAAAGTTAATAAGCTTAATTGAGACTTGTGTATTGAGTTGGATATGTTGTTCCATCTCTTCAGTTATAGGGAAAGTTTTAAACCTGTCAAAGTCATTTGAAGTATCTCTTTTGAGGAGAGGTTTTTTGGTAAGTTTAGAGAGAGCAGATTTGAGTAGAGCTTTTTTTTAGTCAGAAGACAAGAGACTAAATTTGATAAAATAATAAGTGTTTTGTTGAGTTTGTGTTAGAGGTTTTAATTGATGAAGAAGCTTGATTTGAATGTTTTTAATGCATTCTGAGTGGACCAAGAAATCTTTAAGAACAGTTTCAGATTGAAGAGAATGCTTTTCATTTGAGAAGAAGATACAGAGAATATTTTTTTTGTGACAGACCAGACATGTATAAACATGATAGGAATAAGCTGTAATAGGAATTTGTTGTTTGAGAGGATTTAAGTTTGTAGAAGATGTAGCAGTGTTTTTGATATCATAATTGAATTGAAAAGAAGATAATGAGGCTGTATTTTGTTTGATTAGAAATTTGGTAATTTGTTCTTAAAGTTTTTGAAATTGTTTAGGTGTAATATCCATAAGTATAGAAGTATTAGGATTTGGTGTAGGAGTATTAGGTCTGGAGATTTCTAAAGTATGATGTTTGGAGATAAAATAGGTATAGTATTTGTTACAAAAGCAGTTGGTTAGAGAGGATTGAGATAGTATATGAAAGAAATAGAGTTGTTTGGCAGGTACACATTAGGAAGGGTTAAAGGCAAATAGCATTGGTTTGAGTTGCATGAGATTTTGTTCATGTATGATTACACCATATCTATTGCTATACTTAGATAAGAAATAATTAATGTCAAAGGAGTCAGGTTTATGTTAGATAAGAGTAGGCATATTGTTGTAGTGATCTATTAATTTTAAAAGTTGTTAAAGAGAGGTTTAAATAGTTTAATTGTATTATATTTAGAATGTAGATGAAGAGAGCTTCACGAAGAGGTATAGTTTAGTTTGCATAACATAACACTAGTTGTGTAACCCACAAGGTAGCTCGTGTGGCTTGTGGTTAGTGTAGCTAGTGTAGTACAAAGCCTGATGTGCATTACCAAGCTAAAAATAGTAAGATTTTATTGTTACATTATACTAATTTAGAATTAGTACAAATATGTAAATAATTAATTTGTGTTTAATTAAAATGAATTTAAAAGTGAAATTTTAATAATTGGTACTATTTTTGGGTAGACCAATGAATTTTAGTTAATTGGTTACGTGATTTAGTTTCAGGTTTGGAGAGAGGAAACAGAAAAGAATTTTATTTTCTAAAATTTTTAGAAAAAACCTTAAACAGGTTTTTCTTTAGTAATTTGATGAGTTTTTATCTGTTTTTTATAAAATTTATATGTGTGTGGAGCTGGTAATGAGCTGGACAAAACTCTCTTTGTAACCAAGAGTTGTTGTCTTAGTAAAATTTAAAGAAAATAATAAAATTGTTATATTAAATATTTAAGTAAATATCTTTGCGAGTTTAGGTCCAAAAGATATAAAATTAGACTCTACTAAAGCAGAATTTTGTGTAGAACAATTTTACTTAGTGGCCCAAGAGTAGTTTACTTAGTAAAATATTTAGTTATAAACAAATGTTTTTGGGAAGTTTTGGTACAAGTGATTTACGAGAAGAGTTAGTGATTTGTGTTCTTGTTTTGTATTTGAGTTTTGTATTTTAATATAGTCAAATTATTAAATATTCTTTATTTTTACTACAAAATTAATACTAATAAAATAATTTTATATAATAGTATAAGTATTAATAATCTTGTTTTATAATCAAATTTTGCTATTTTAATATATTAAAATTATTAAATATTTTTTATACTTACTTATTAAATAAATTAATATAGATAAAATAATTTTATATAATAGTATAAGTATTTATAATCTTGTTTTTAATTGAGTTTAACTATTTTTATATAATAAAATTATTAAATATTCTTTATATATATAGACTAAATTAATGCAAATAAAATAATTTATATAAAAGTATAAATATTTATGATCTTGTTTAGTAATCAAATTTTTTATATTTTTTTTTTAAATTTTAATAAATAATATTTAAAATTTAAAATTTATTTAAATATTAAATTTTAATAATTTAAATTTTCTTGTTAAAAATAATTTTAATTAAGAAAATTATTTAAACATATAAAAATTTTTTTTCTTTTTTTTTTTTTGTTATTAAGGTAGCTTATTGCTGAAAGAATTTTATTAGAATTGCATATAGGATATATATATTAATAATCTCTACTGTTTGTAATTACATGAAGAGTATACAACAAATCATATGTACAACTTTAGTTATTATCTATTTTAAGTAGTTTGCTATACAGGTGATTAAACTACCTGATTGGTTCTATATTATACTGCTATACCTGTAACCTGCCTGTAAGTTACTTATTTAAACACTCTTTTCATTAACCTATACAGATCTAATCTAATATTACTACAACACCTAACTGCTTAAGCCAGCTAGCTCATTACAGATTTATTTATTCAGAATGGCTTAGGTCCTTTTAAGATATATTGTATCTAATACATTGTAGGTATTGCAGAGCTAGTTAATCTGAAGCATACCTACTAGAGTAGTATATACTCATTTTATGAATTCATCTAGTTTAGATCTATGTAGATATTTATACAACCCTAGTTCCTACTATGGCTCCTCACTAGTTTTCTGTATTCTATCTTCTCAGATGTTTCAGAGGCAAATTCTCCTAATCTAGTTAGTTACCAAGCTAGATAAGTATTACCAATTCTCCCTGTAGAATAAATTTATACATACTTGACTTGATTTGTATCTTTGGATAATAGTTTTCTTTCTAGATCAAGTATTAGCTAGTGTGACTATTGAAAGCTGTACTATTTCACTAACTTAGAATTTCTACTATATAGGTCCTCTGCTCATAGATTCTATCAAGATTTATTTATATAACATTATATTTCATCAAATGCCTTGTCAAACTTCCAATATCTGGATAATATTAGTACAACATGATTTACAGAGTTACAACTCCAGAAACAAACAGGGTTTATCATAAGTTAGGTATAAAGGTCTAGATAATTATTCAAATTTATCAATAGTAGGATTTGAACCTCAGACCTCTTGTATAGCAGTCTGGCAATCTAACCACTATACTAAGATAGCCAAACCTTAAAAATTTTTTTCTATATTATTATATAATTAAATATAAATAAATATATTTATTATACTCTATAATATAGCTATATATTAATTATTATAAAATATACTTATAGTGTTTTACTACTATAAGTAATATTTAATTTGCAAATCTGTATAACAAAAATAAAAAATAAATTTTTATAAAACAAAAAATAAAATTTAATTACTTTAAGATTAGATCAGGATTTAGAATTTTATTTAGATATTAGTATATGCAAAATTTTACAAGAAATTTTTTTAATCAGAGCTCCAAAGATAGTTATAAAGATAAAATTTTAAGATATTAATATTTTTTTAAAAAAGTAAAATAAAAGCAAAATTTTATAATATACTTGATCTTAAATTTTAATTAGCTATTCTAATAGCTTTATATAACAAAATAGATATAAAACACTATGAATGTAAAATACTATAGGTACATTTTAGTAAAAGTAGCTATATATTATATATATATATATATAAAACTTTGTGAATTTATTTAATATAAATTTTTTTTCAAACTCAACTCTCTTAATGATACTTAAAACCAAAAATAGCAAAAAAGAAAAATGACTTTTATATATTTAAATATACTTTATCTTTAAACAAAATATTTACAAGTAAAACTAAAAAAACTAGAAGTTTAATAAAATGTATCTTGTTGATTAAGAGTAGGCTACAAGCTAGATATAGATTATTAATACTTTAGAATATTTTATTATTTAAAAGAAGTTCTTAGAATATAAAAGCTACAAAAAATTCTTGAATAGAGTTAAATACAATAACTTTTCTTATTTTTTTAAACTATTTTAGAATTACTTACTATTACTTCTTATACTACAAGCTAGTTTTGAAGACTGCTTTAGCTATTTGGTAAACTTGAAGTTTTTTTTGAACAAAAAGTGAGATTCTAGCTTGCTCCTTACTGATAATTATTATGCATATTATTATTATTTTAGAAGTAGCTATATTGTTGTATAATAACAAATATATATAGTTATATTATAGTTTGGGCTATTACTTTAGATTACAATATTTAAGTGAACAAGCTCTACACATGTAAACAAAAACTGAATAGATATACTAAAACTATATAAATATATATAAACAAGTGCAAATTATATATATATTTTTTAAATACCTAGTCTAAATTTTTATTCTTTGTTAGATTAGATTTAGAATTAAGATACTTTTCTTTTTTTTCTTTTTGTTTTAATTTTTTTTTTTTTGCTCTTTATATTTCTTTAACTGTTTTAAAGTTTTTTAACTTACTCATATGTTTTTCTTTAGCATAGTTTTGAACTTAAGTTATTATTTAGTATATGCTTAATGCTTTCATTAGATTTAATAATTTTATTATATATTATATAATCTGATCCTATATAGTTGAATAAAGTTCTAGATTTTCTTTTTTTCTTTTATATTAAGAAGATATTCTAGTATAACAGATTATATCTAAGTATACAAAAGAGTATCAAATAGTACTTCTTATTAGAAAATGAGAATTAATATAAGAGATTTTTTTTAGACTAGCTATCTAATTTGTAACTTTACAGCTTCATAAATAAAGTAAGTGTAACTATCAAAAGAAAAAAAATATAAATTTTTTTTAAAAAACTAAATCTTTATTTAGTTTAAAATTAAAGTATAAGCTTAAACTAGAGTTAAATATTTTATATAAAATTTAACAAAAAATTATTTTAATTAGAATACTAAAAATAGTTTTATAATTAAAATTTTGAGATATTTATAATTTTTTTAAAAAATTAACAAAAAAATAAAAATTTTATATTATATTTAATTTTTTTTTTTTTTTATAATACTATAATAGAAACTTTATTTATAAGATTAAAACATAGGAGGGCAAATCACTAACTCTTTCTGTAGATCACTTGTACCAAAACTTCCCAAAACATTTGTTCATAACTAAATATTTTACTAAGTAAACCACTCTTAGGCCACTAAGCAAAATTGTTCTACACAAAATTCTGCTTTAGTAGAGCCTAATTTTATATCTTTTAGACCTAAACTCGCAAAAATATTTATTTAAATAATTAATATAACAATTTTATTATTTTCTTTGAATTTTACTAAAACAACAACTCTTAGTTACTAAGAGAGTTTTGTTTGGCTTATTTCCAGCTCTACATACATATAAATTTTATAAAAAATATAAAAAAACTCATTAAATTACTAAAGGAAAACCTGTTTAAGGTTTTTTCAAAAAATTTTAGAAAAATAAAATTCTTTGCTGTTTCTCTCCTCTAAACCCGAAACTAAATCACATGACCAATCAACTAAAATTCATTGGTTCACTCAAAATAGTACCAATTATTAAAAGTTCCCTTTTAAATTCATTTTAATCAAACACAAATTAATTACTTACATATTTGTACTAATCCTAAATTAGTACAATATAACAATAAAATCTTACTATTTTTAGCTTGGTAACGTATATCAGGCTTTGTACTACACTAGCCACACTAGCTACAAGCCATACAAGCCACTTTGTGGGTTATACAACTAGTATTACATTATGCAAACTAAATTATACCTCTTCGTAAAGCTCACTTCATCTACATTCCAAATATATTACTATTAAACTATTTAAACTTCTCTATAACAACTTTTAAAATTAATACATTACTATAACAATATGCCTACTCTCATTCAACATGAACCTGACTCCTTTGACATTGACTACTTCTTATCTAAGTATAGTAATAGATATGGCATAATCACACATGAACAAAATCTTATGTAACTCAAACTAATGCTATTTGTCTTCAACCCTTCCCAATATGTACCTGCCAAACAACTCCATTTCTTTTACATACTATCTCAACTCTCTCTAACCAACTGCCTTTGTAACAAATATCATTCCTATTTTACTTTCAAATATCATACTTTAGAAATCTTTAGATCTAACACTCCTACACTAAATCCTAATACTCCTATACCTATAGATATTACACCTAAACAATTTCAAAAACTCTAAAAACAAATTCCCAAATCTTTAATTAAACAAAATACAACCTCATTACCTTCTTTTCTATTCAATTATAATATCAAAAATATTGCTACATCTTCTACAAACTTAAATCCTCTCAAACAACAAATTTCTATTACAGCTCATTATCATTATATTCATACATGCCTGGTCTGTTACAAAAAAAATATTCTCTGTATCTTCCTCTCAAATGAAAAGCATTCTCTTCAATCTAAAACTGTTCTTAAAGGTTTTCTAGTTCACTCAGAATGTATTAAAAACATCCAAATCAAGTCTCTTCCTCAATTAAAACCTCTAACACAAACTTAGCAAAACACTTATTATTTTATCAAATTTAGTCTCTTGTCTTCTGACCAAAAAAAAGCTCTACTCAAATCTGCTCTCTCTAAACTTACCAAAAAACCTCTTCTCAAAAGAGATACTTCAAATGACCTTGACTGGTTTAAAACCTTCCCTATAACTGAAGAAATAAAATAACATACTCAACTCAATACACAAGTCTTAATCAAGCTTTTTAACTTTCTAAAACCAAACCTTATCAACTTCACCTCAAGAAAAATCCTCAAACTGGCATCTAGAGAAACTCTTGCCTCAAAAAGTAACTTCAAATATCTCATAAAATCAATGGCAGGACAATGTCCTGACTTTCTCATAGACCTTATCTTCAATGCTAACCCAAATATTAACAAAGCAACTACAATTCTATTTGATATTATTCTCTCAACTTTCAAATCTCTACTATTCAAATTTACAACAATTCTCTTCACTAAACTAAACTACCAAAAAATCTTATCATCTTACAATTCAATTCCTCTTTATACTATTCAAAACCGTAATCTATTTGCTATTAATCTTGCTAGAATTCATCTCTTTCTTTATGATGACTACAAAACTATTCATGCTAACAAATTCTTTGAAGACCTTAGCATTAAATCTAAAAGATTTTAATTACACTACTTCATCTCTAAAGACAAAATTCACTAACTCCTTTTTCAAATACAACATAACAACAAATTTAATATTAATGTTTCTTTCAAAATTCCTAAACAACAATTTATAGAAACCTTTAGGATCCCTTCTCTCAAAAAACATAAAGAAGACCTTGACAAATAGTTTGAACCCTTCTTTAAAATCTATAAACATTAAATTCCTGAAATTGACCAAACAAAAACCACAATCATATTAAATACAAAATCATACCCAATCTTGCAAAGGCTTGCAAAAAACTTCTCTCTAATGATTTCAAAATAATCTTGATTAATTCTCTCTATGAACGTACAATCTTATATACTAAAGCTGCCCTTTTCTATATTCATACTTGTACTGGCACTGACTACAATATCTTGTTTACTGATACAGAACACACTTTCAAAAATATCTCAACCTCATTCTTTGATCAATCTTTTACTAAATTCCCAGTAGCTAAATTCTCTGACCCTCTTAAGGACAGAATTAGGTGAATACATCCCACACTCGACTGTGAGCAATTTCAAAAAAACTAGCTATATGAAATATCATTCTAAACTACTACACTAATTATACTATTCCATAAATTAACTAACTCAGCTAAACAAGAATTCATTAAAGAAAACAATGCTGTAACTAGCATCAAAAGTCATACTTACTACTTCTATACATATCTTAAAGCTTTCCTTACAGCAGCAGCTATAAATGAAGGAATATCTACTCTTAGCCAACATCAAGCAATTCAAAAAATTATCTCTAAACCTATAAACAC
>CAJVPM010001223.1:0-12743 GCA_910592325.1 Scutellospora calospora | reverse complement strand
GAGACTTATGAAACTTAATAATATATGAAACATAATAATGTTTGAAATGTAAATAATAATAAAGATAAAAATAGAATAAAACTAATAATATATAAGTGAAACCTTAGCTATTTTAGCCTTATTTCCTAAATAAGTATAATAATAAATAATAAATGAAACTAATATAACTCTTATATGTTTTATATGAAATTATCTTTTATAACTTGTTATACAAAAGTATTGGGTTTAGAATTGAGTACTTTGGGTCTCATATGATCTAGGGTTGGGCATAAGTTAGTAGTTTATTATACTTTTCCTTTTTTAAGATTAGATATCCTCATCAATTCAAATTCTTTAACTTTTTAGTCAGCTTTAGAAGTAGTTTCTATGTTGTATTGTATAGCAGATAACCTAACTATTTAACCAGATATTGTAGCTTTTTATACATTAATTTTTTGTCTAAAATATTTTTAACTTTATATTTTAAAGACTTGGTTTTTAGTATAAAGATTGCTAGTAGTGGTATAGTTCAAGTAAAGTCAGATAATGATTCTTTATATAATTTTAACAAAGAGATATGAAAAACAGAATAAATTTTTAAAGAATTTAGCAAGTCTAATTTATATACAGTATTAGAAATAACAGAAATAATAGAGTAGAGTCTAATATATTTAAGTAATAGTTTTCTAGTTAGTTGATTTTTGTTCATAGAATTGTTAATGTTCTTAATTGAGAGTCAAACTTAATTCTTTATATTAAATTTTAAATAGTAGCAATGTTGATATATAGATTTAATTTGTCTATTCTGTAATTCTAATAAAGTATTTTTTGCTATTTTAATCATGTTATTCCAATAATTAATAAAGTCAAATGCAGCTAGTATGTTATTTATAGCTTCTGAAGCTAAAATAATAGATATGATAAGATGTTGTTTATTATCGAGTTCAAATGATATAAAGCTAGTTAAAGCTTGTTTATAGTTATTGTATATGAACTCAGCAACAAGCAGGTATTCATCACAAGTATTCTGTTTATAGATTGCATAAATACTTAATATATTCTCTAAAGTTCTGTTTAACCTTTTAGTTTATTAATCAGTTTGTATGTGAAAAGTAGTTGATATTGCAAGCTTAGTTCCTAATTAACTAAAGAGACTTTTCTAGAAATAGCTTGTAAATTTAATATCACAATTAAATATAATTACTTTAGAAATTCTATAATTCTTAAAGATAGTATTAAAGAATATTTTGGTAACTTCAGATATAGTTATAGTAGTATATATAGATTAAAAATAAGCTTGTTTGGTAAGACAGTTAGTAAAAACTACAATAGTATTATTTTCTTGACTTGATAGAAGTAGTTGTACTATAAAGTTTATAGCTATTTGTTCTCAGCAATGTTTTGGAATTTTCAAAGGTTGTAAAAGTCTAGCAAGTTGTTGATTACTTCTTTTATTTCTTTGATATTGATCACAACTTAAGATATATCTTTTAACATCATTAGATAATTTAGGCTAGTAGAAGTTTTGAGAGATATTTTTATAGGTTTTATCAATACCAACATATCTAGAGATATTAATATCATAGTGTTCTATTAAAATTTGTTTCCTAAGTTCTTTGTTATTAGGTATAGTCAGCCTGGTTATTCCTTTAAGATAGATTTTGTTATTCTTTAATTCAAAATTATGAGATTATGTGAGTTATTTTTTAGATATAGTAGTAAAATTAGTTAAAGATTTCTAAACTTTAGAAAAATAATAATCTTTTTGATATTTTTCCTTTAAATTTTTATCTAGTTGAGTAAAAAGTATTGTAATATTTGCAAGGTAAAATTAGTGAGATAATATATCAGCTACAATATTTGTTTTACTAGATATATATTGAACTTTAAAGTCATTTGCTTATAAGGTTTCAAGCTAGTGAGCTTGTCGATATAATATATTATGTTGTGTTTTTATATACTTTAAAGATGAATAGTTAGTAATTATAATAAAATGTTATTTTTCCAAATAAGGCCTCCAAAGTTTAATTACATGTATAATAGCAAGTAATTCCTTTTCATAAATAGGATAGTTTTGTTTAGCAGAAGTTAGTTTTCAAGATTCATATATTACAGGTTGTTGTCCTTTTCTTTGATCCCAAAATAATATAGCTCTAATTGCAAAGTCAGAAGTATCAGTGGTGACTATAAATTGTTTAGTAAGATCAAATAATAATAAAATAAATGCAGTAGTTAGAAAATTTTTAAACTTATTAAAAGATTTTTCCTCTAAATTTTTCTATTTATATACTTGATCTTTGTGAAGTAAAGCTGTAAGAGATAAAGTAATAGCAGAAAATCTTTTAACAAATTTCCTGTAATAGCTAGCAAGACTAAGAAAAGACTTTAGTTCAGATATATTAGTAAGTGTAGGCTAATTACAAATAGTATCAATTTTCCTTGAATTAATAGTAATTCTTTGTTCAGAAATAAAATGTCCAGTATATTTAATATGCTATTTAATAAATTCACACTTTGATAGTTTGTATATAGTTAGTGTTTCCTTAAGATTTCTAAAATAATATAAACATGTTTTAAGTATTCCTTCTTTGTTTTACTATAAATTAAAATATTGTCCAAGTAAACAATAACAAATTTATCTAAGTAGAATTGAAAAATATTATTCATTAAGGTTATAAAAGTTGCAAGTATATTTGTTAGACCAAATAGTAAAACACAAAATTCATAAAGTCTATAATATGTCTTAAAAGCTGTTTTAGGAATATCCTTATTCTTGATACAAATTTGGTAATATCTAGAGTATAAATCAATTTTAGTAAAATATTTAAAACCTATAAACCTATCTATTAATTCCTTGATCCTTAGTAAAAGATATTTATTTTTAATTGTAATTTGGTTAAGTGCCTTATAATCAATACATAACCTAAATGTACCTTCTTTTTTATATATAAATAAAACAAATACACTAAAAGAAGATACAGAAGGTTGAATAAAACCTTTTTATAATAATTCAGACAGTTGCTTTTTAAGCTTATTCATTTCTAAGTATGATAAATAATAAGTTAGTTGAGAAGATAGTTCAGATTCAGGAATAAGTTCAATAGAGTAGTCAACTGTTCTTTTTGGTAATAAGTTATTAGGTAATATATTCTAATATTCCTTAATCAAAGATTTAGTCTCTTGAGGTATAGGTATATTTTTATCATTTGATATTATAAGATTATAAATTGCAAAGAGTTTATCAGTATTTGGTGCTTTAGCAAGTTGTTAATGAGATACAAAAATAAATGTACAGGTAGTGTGAGGTTGTTGAGGTTTAGAGTTAGCTATAACATGAGTAGTAAAAGATCCATAGTGAAAAGTTATAGAATTATTTCTTCAATCAATAGTTGAGTTGGTATAAAATAATTATAGTTTGCCTAGAATAATATCATACTATCATAAGTTAAGAGCCTAAGATATGATCCCAGATGTAGTATATTTTCTAATTTGTAGTTTGTTTATATTAACTATATAGTTAATTTTTTTTAGATCTATCAATAAGTTCAACAGAGAATGCTTTAGTTTCTTGAATTGTTAACTTATATTGTTAATAAATTTTTCATCAATAAAATTTCTAGATGCTCTACTATTCAATAATATCTAAGCAGGTTTTTTATTAACTTTACCTTTGAATTTAAGAAGTCATTCTTTATTATCCTCTAAATAGGTAAGTTCAGCATTGTAGTTATTATATGTTTGTTTCTCAATATTAGCAATTTTTGCTTTAGGTTATATAGCTCTGCAATTCTTTGCATAGTGTTCTAGTTTACTATAGCAGTAATAATCAATTTTAGATAGGTTGTTTGGTTTGTTATAAGCTTTTTTTTTATTTATAAATTTTGCTTTATAACTTTCAGCAAGATCCAATTCTATAGAAGTAGTATAAGAAGTATAGGTATTATGTTTGTTGTTGTTGTTATAAGAGTAATTGTTACTTTTATAATTATTACGAGGTAAAAATCTCTTTGATGATAATGATGAAGAAGAAGAAGTTCTTTTTTCTAGTTTATCTTGTTTAAATATTGCAGTATCATAATTGATAACAAGTTTTTAAGCATTCTCAAAATTAGCAGATACTCAATAATTTACTTCTATTTTTGTTGAATATTTAAGTCCTTTAATAAAATATATTACCTTATCTAATTCAGCTAATTCAGCTATATCAGTAATTTGTCTAATCAAATTTCTAAATTGTACTCTATATTCATATATACTTCCTGTTTGTTTTAGTTGTTTAAGCTATTTATGTAAATGTTATTAATAATTTAGTAGTTCAAAGGCAGCCTGAATTTAAGTCATAAAATTATCTCATCCAATAAAAGTTTATTAATTTTGTAGTATAGTTTGAACTTTATTAAGATACCAATAAAATGTAGCCTCTTGTAGACCTGTTATAGTATAATATATCTTTGTAGAACTATTATTAATACCTTGTACACTAAAAATATTTTAAGTTTGTAATAGCCAAGAAAATATATTTTCAAAAAGATTTCCTTTGTACAATAGAATTTTTATAGCAATTTTAGAAGTTATAGAGTTAGCTTATGCTTAACCTTGTCTTTGTAGTTGTTGAGCCTAGGTCTGTTATATAGTAGCATTAATAGAGTTAATTATAGTAGTATTAAATCTAGCTAAGAATTGAGCAAATTGATTAGTATTTATTTTCTTTTTAAAAGTTTTAGATGTGTTTCAAAAATTTGTAAATATGTTTTAAGTTTAAAAACTTGTATAATATTGTATAACTTTAAGTATAGACTTAGTTATGTGATGTTTGTATAATTTAGTAAGAAAGTTTGCATTATAGTATAAAAAACTATAAGCTGCTACTAAATATAAGAGTTTAAATATATTATAACAGTTTAAACAATAAGTTTTAGTTATAAATACAGTTTATAATATTAGTGATAAGAATATTTAATACTTTAAATATTTTAGAGGTAGTAGATTAGAGAAAACCAAAACTAAAGAACTTTATTAAAGAAAATAGTAGCCTTTAAATACATATTTTCCTAATATAAATTAATAAAATATATAAATAGAAATACATATTTAAAATATAAATCAAACTCAGCATAACTTTCTGGAAGAGACTTATGAAATATAATAATATGTGAAATATAATAATATTTGAAATATAAATAATAATAAAGATAAAAATAGAATGAAACCAATAATATATAAGTGAAACACTAGCTATTTCTGCCTTGATTCCTAAATAAGTATAAAAATAAATAATAAATAAAACTAATATAACCCTTATATATTTTGTATGAAATTACCTTTTATAACTTGTTATGCAAAGGTATCAGGTTTAGAATCGAGTATTTTGTCTTATGTGATCTAAGGTTAGGTATGAGTTAGCAGTTTGTTACATCAAACTACTAATATATATCACTTAGCTTGAGTTCTCACTTGCTTTGATATTCTTCAATATAAAAGCAATGTTTCAATTGCTTCAATTCAAAAAAAATATTAAGAAATCTTTTATCTTCAATTCACTTAACTTATTATTAAAAAACTCAACTTTACTTTATCTAAAGAGATTAATAAGCTTGATCTCTTTAACTTTTCCTCTTTCAATAATTCTTTCAATAAAAACTTATATAAACCTTATAAATACAATTACCATCTTTAAAATAATAGTGTTCTTCATATTATTTGAGCTATTTTTAGAGAAGAATAATAAAAGTAAGCAGGCAGTTAAAACTATTTCTGCAAAGGACTAATTATATAATAACTAAACTCAATATACAAAGCAGACTTTAGTATCATTTATAACTATAAGAACTGAATATATAATGAGTGCTATTGCAGAAGCTTCTCCTTTAGTCTTAGACCTCTCTTTATCTACTCCTAAAAAGACTATTACTACATGTTATAACCTCTTTCTTCAACACTACAACTTCTCTTTACTTCTACTAAACTAATCTCTAAGCTCATTTATAAACTATCTAAACTTACTTAAATTCTCTTTGCCACTTAAAATCTCTATTAACAATACATTTACAGAAACATATGTATATATTTATATTCTGAATACTCTTCTTTTCTACTATATGATACTTCTTAAATCTTACTTTACCAACTTTACATATCTCCTAATCAAATCTGATACATATTACAATACTTCTTCTTTTACACTAACACTAACTACTATATTTATATTGTAAACAAATTATATTAATTAAACTTCTACTTCATCTACTAACACTTTACTATCTGACCTTATATTAAACATTGCTACTCACAATATAAAAGGCTATAATATTCTTACTAAATAGTAATTATAGAAATTATATTGTATTTAAAACAATTTTAACATAATTAGCAAACTAAAACCAAACTAGCTAATCTTTTAATAGTCAAATTCTTTAATATATCTCAATTCAAATATTTCTAGTCAAACTTTTTAACTTCTAAGGAAGAAACAAGTATAATAATTAAAAATTATTTATAGCCTTACATCCACAACATACTCTGCTATCCTAGTAGTGTAGTTTCTCTAGACTTTTATTTCAAAATTACTATAAATTTATAATTATCTTAATATTTCTTTTCTTTTTTGACTTAAATAAATGCAACCTCATATAAAACAAAGTCATCTCATAGATCTAACAAGCCCAATCTCTAAACCTTCATCTGATTATTCTTAGTGACTTCAATACTTTTTCACAACTTGAAATCTTCTTATCATCAAAATTCAAACTAATCACCTATTTTCTTAGTTCTAACATGTATGTTCTCACTAGTCATACTAATAATCTTAGCTATATCTGATCCAATAGTAGCTTTAGCAGCAGAATTAACTATATTTGGACTCAGAACTCATTAATTCTCTATCTCAAAAACTTCTAACTTAACTTCTCTTTATCTTCTACAAATAGTAATCATATGATACTTATCTCATCTTGGTTTTTTCTCACTACTTTTACTTCAACACATTACAAATCTTATACTAAATACAAAGTATTTGACTACAAACAAATGAATAAAAAAAAATAAAAAGAATTTTCAAACCAAGTTGACTACAATCTCTACTCATATGGCATCTCAACTCAAGCTCCAGTTAGTAGCTCCTTAGAAACAATCTAGTATAAAATCTTAATAAGTATTACTTAGACTATCTTATAACACATTCCTAACAAAAAATATATTATATGTAACTTATTTTACACTTTTACCCTTACAGCAACCTCACTTCACAATGATCTGAAAACAAACAGAAACTTGATAAAACAAATACAAAACTTTGTTTAAAATCACATAAATCTACACTCTAATACTGAAGCAATCATCTTTGAACTTAACAACAAATATAATTTTGAAATTACTTATTTATCTACTTTATCTAACCTACTCTCTAGCTAGATTGCTTATAACAAATCCTGCTAGAAAATACTTTTTCATGCATGCAACTTTGAAAATACCAAATACCTAAACTAACATATTAATAACTCAATTAATACTCATTGCAAAAATCTAACTAAACAACTAACTAAAATGATCAACAGTATCCTGAACTGACATATAGACTATATATATTTTGATAATATTAAAATATCAACTAACCTAATTACTAATCCTCTATTCATCAAAAATTATATCAAATATCACTTTGAAAACTAGACTTCATATAAAACCTATAACTCTTTAACTTTTAATAAACACTAGACTAATACCTATTCACTTCTCTAACAGGTCAACACTGAATAGTACAACTCTACTTTTTTATAAATAACTCTTGAAAAAATTACCTCAACCATTCAACAACTTACTAACAAAAAAGCTTATGATCTATTAGATATTAGCTATAAGATACTCAAGCATATTAGCCTTAATACTGCTTTTGTTATTACTCTTCTATTTAACAAATGTATTACTACTCAATCTATTTCTAAACAGTAAAAATATAGCTAAATATATACTATTTCTAAAAAACCAATTTTTAATAGCAACTTGAACAATACTAAGCCTATCAGTTTGGTAGAATATATTAAAAAACTTTATACCAAAATCTTAACAAATCATCTAAACAAAGTCTTCTCTTCTTACCCTATTCTCAACCCTTATAATTATATTACCTTTTCTAGTAATAGCACTAATACTCTAATATATATTCTCAACAACTTTATTGAAGATACCTCTGTCTACAAAAAACTCCTTTAGATTCTGTCTCAAGACATAAGCAAAACATAAAATTCTATTAACTCTGATCTCTTTCTTAAATCATTACTCAGAATCTAAATACTAACTCAACTCATCAATATACTCTTTAATCTCTTCATAGACTATAATAACCAGATCATTACTAACTTTAGTTTAACCTTACTATATACTGTATATGATAATATTGTCAAGATAAAACTATTACTTCACTCTTCTGAAGAATCTACTATAATCTACTTATCAATTAAATTTTATCATCATATTCTAGATATACTATCTTTACTTCTTATTTTCTCTCAATATCCTCTTTTCCTCTCAAAATATCTAAACTAATACTTCTGTTCTTGCTTATATAAATAACACTTTTAGAATCACTAATTCTAAAGAACAACTTGAACAGATCATACAAACTGCTATCTCATTTTACCAAATAGCAAATATAACTATAAACCTACACAAATCTACTTTAATTTCTAACTCTTTATCAACTACTTCTATAATTTATATAAACTCCTAAATTTATATATAATCTAAAACAACCTTATTCAAGTTCTTTGAATAGTGGTTCTCTATTAATTGCAACTACTTATCCCAAACCAAACTAATTTCTAACAAGATCACTAACTTCTACAACACACTAAATAAGAAAAAAATTACTGATAAAACAGGTATCCTATATAATCAACACTGTTATTATACCAACTCTTGAATACAGAATCTATAATATTGTACTTTTACAAATTATCTGTAACAAATTTCTTACTAAATACTTATTCATTACAAAACACAAGACCAAACTTTTTAAATCTATATCAAATAGTACTATGCTCAACTACAATACCTATGGTATTAAAAATATCTAGGATATCCAACTTCAATACTATATAATATCTTTCTTACAGAAAATTAACAACTACTAACTTCTTAGAACTAGTACTCATATTCGACTCTAATAACTATAAAACAATCTCTAGTCACCTACTAATATACTGCACTATCCTAACTCAATAATCAATAGCAAAAACAAAAACATCACTATATTAAAGATTATTCAACTACTCTTATACTTTAATATAACTATTCATATAAACTTAAACCTTTTACATCTATATACTCTCAACTATTTCTATATACTAATTGAAAATCTCTTCAACAACTACTCTCAATATACTTCTTTTAAACTACAACTATATACAAAAAAAATCATATTTCTTGAATATCTTATTTCTTCTGATAATATAATACTTCTCAACTGGTCTAGTGATCTTAGTGTAGTAGTTTGGTTACTAGACTGCTATGCAAGAGGTCTGGAGTTCAGATCCTACTATTGATGAATTTGAATAATTACTTAGACTTTTGTACTAACTTATAGTAAACCCTATTTATTTTTGGAGTTGTAACTCTATAAATCATATTATACTAATATCATTCAAATATTAGAAGTGTAATGAGGTATTTAGAGAGACATAATATTATATGAATAAATATTAATAGAAATTTTAAGCAGAGGATTTGTATAATAGAAATTCTGAGTTGGTGAAGTAGTATAGCTTTTAATAGTCATACTAGCTAATACTTAATTCAGAAAAGAAACTGTTACCCTAAAAAATATAGATTGAAGAGGTGTGAGTAAGTTTATTTTACAAGGAGAATTGGTAATACTAACTTGGCTTGGCAGCTAACTGAATTAGGAGAATTTACCTTATGAGATATCTAAAGAAATCAGCAAACAGAAAACCAGTGGAGAGCTATAGTAGAAACTAGAGTTGTACAAATATCTACAAGAGTCTAAGCTAGGTGAATTCATGAAATAGGCATAGACTGCTTTAGTAGGTATACATTAAGGTTAACTAGAGCTCTGCAAGCTTACAATATATTGAGCAATAAGTATTCTGAGAGGACCTAAGGTAAAATTGAAAAAATAGATCTGTAACAAGCTAGCTAGCTTAAGCAGTTAGATATTATAATAATGTTAGCTTATAACAGTATAAGTTAATTGAACAGAGTGTTTAAATAGATAATTCATAGGTGAGTTACAGATATAGCAGCATAGTGCAGAACTAATCAGATAGTCTATTGCCTATATAGTAGACTACTTAAATTAAATAATAACTAAAGTTGTATATATGGCTTGTTATATACTCTTTATGTAATTACAAACTGTAGAGATTGCCTATATGTAATCTCATATATCAAACTAATAAAAATTATCTAGCAATATAAGCTACCTTAAAAATAAAAAATAAAAAAAAATAATACTTCTCAACTGGATCTATATTTTTATACACATCAAATATCTTTCTACTGATAGAAAACCAAAATAGTTTTCAACACTTGAAAATACTATTCTTGTTGACTCATTAACTTATATAATCTCAAACTGAATAATACTTTTAGATATCAACTCTCTTTCTCTCTCTACTAGTCACTTTATAAACAAACTATCTCCTTGGCTTCTCACACACAATAATGATAAAATCATTATTGAAAAAGCATATCACTATAACTATTATACTAATACTATCTTTATAATACATTAGCAAACAAATAAAACTCATTTATAACTACTCTCTACTCTACTTTTTTAATTTCTTGTTATCTTGCTTTAGCTATAGTTTAAATTTTCTACAAATTGCAAACCACTACACTTTCGACATCTTTGCTACCTTTTTCACTAAATTTCTTAGCAGAAAAATATATAACAATATACCTAACAAACTAAAACTAAATCCTCATTATCATGACTTATTATACTCAATTGCTTTCAAAAACCTAACTAATCTATCTCCTCTACCTTCTATTATAATCTCTCAAAGCTCTATCTATACTATTTTTTTTTCAAACTAGCTTCATACAGACTTGAACAGTTCATATCTAACAATTAGTTATCTTCTAATATTACTTTTTATATTAACAGATCTGTACTTAATATTACTACTAATTGCTGCTTCATAAGTATTAGTTAGATACAAACATCAAATAACTCTATAGTCTATACCTACTCAGCTTTTATAAAAAACTAGTCTTCTTTCTACAAAGCTAAATTTATTAAAATTTTATTAGCTATTAGTATTTGTCTATGAAATAGTAACATCTATATCTATACTAACTCTTAATTCATTATATCTAAATACTCCAAAATTACTACATACCTCTCTAAATCTAACAAGATATACTCTTATAACTATTAGTCTATTTGGTATATTCTACTTAATCTAATCAAATCTTTTTCTCTAAACTTTATATTCTACAAAGTTCGAATTTATTATAAAACTCTTTCTCACACCCCTGAGTTTACATATAAAAATAAAAATAACAAATTATTGAATGAACATATAACAAATAAATAAATAATTAAATAATTATTACTTTATATAAAGACGAGCTCTATTACAACTATATCTAGGCAATATTAAGAGAACACATGACAATGTTCCTGCTCTACTAGAACTTGCCAAAGACTTGTTGCCGACTAGTTCGGCAACAAACAAAATAACAAAAAGCTAGTCTATTCTAACTACAATACTACTAGTTTAACAAATATATCTCAATGACAAACACAAACTAGTAAAAAACGAAGAAAAAACTCTATTGCATCAGATAGTACTGACAGTATACAAACCAAAACACAAGTCATAGATAATACTTTGATGCAACAAAGTAGCGATACCCTCCTCCCTGAAAATTCTGATACTACTGTACTACCTGTAAACCAGAACACAACAAATACAAATTGGGATCAGCTGTATCAAACAACAACTGGAAAAGGAAAAGCAACTGACATTAATTTTCCCACGCCCAATGCAGAGTTAACTGATATACCTAGCAAGGATCAAGCAACTCAACTAGCTAAAATAGGAAGTAGATCTTCACTCAATAAACAAAATGATCACATGTCAGAAACTAGCTCAGTTAACACAATTAAAGATATCAAAAACTCTCGCCCTTTGTATAGCCAAATCACTTCTCGTAGTTTGCAAAGGCAAACAACAACTTATAATAGAACTGATATTGGAAATGTATGGATACAACAATTCAGAGAGAGCTTATCTGATATTAGAAAAAAACAACTTAACACATATGATGCACAAATATTGCCACTAGACAAAATTGTCGATGCTCTTGTAATACAAGATTCCCTAAAAGAACTGATTAAATACAAGCTAAGTATTCTACCTACAAATATTAACATCTCATATGCAATTCAAAAAAATTTGAATACCAGGATATAGCCTTCTTTCATTCTTTTACATGAACTGCAGCAGCTCACCCAGCACACTAGCTAGAGTTTGAATCACTTATGCATAATGCTTTAGAGTCATACAAGAGATAGCATAGTATATGTATTACAAACAAAAAGAACTGTTATCAAATCTTTATGAAGCTTCGAACAAAGCTCTCTTTAGATGCCCTTCTAAACTTGGATCTAATTTGATCAGATACATATGAAGTAACACAATATATTCTTTACTTTATCATCTTTGCAAAAATCCAAACAGAGCTAAAGTTTGAAAATATACTAAGCATAATTAAGGCTGAAAAAGAAAACCTTCTTC
>CAJVPM010001222.1:0-12743 GCA_910592325.1 Scutellospora calospora | reverse complement strand
AATTGTTGAGTATAGCAGATCGCATTTAGGTACCACTTGGTAACCGGATGAGTCATAACTTGGAATAGTATTAGCTTGAGCTAAGGAATTGTAATGTAGAGACGTTCCTATTACTATAATAAAGTTGTGGCATGATTGCCGAAAGGTTAAAAAAAAAAAAGAACAAGATTACCTAAGTTAAAAATAAAAAAATTAGATTTTATTAATTTGTTATTACAAAGTTATCAAAATAGTAATCTGCTAAAGTTTTATAGTTATATAATATGTATACAATTAGCTATACATATAATTTTAGTCATTATTTAATTTAAGTAGTCTGCTATATAGATGATTAACTATCTATTAGTTCTATACTATACTATCATATCTGCAATCTCTTATAAATTACCTATTTAAATACTCTGATCATTAACTCCTTCTTATATTTCAAATTAATATCACCACTATATCTGACTACTTAAGCCAACTGACTTGCTCATAGATCTATTTACTATATAGCTTAGATCCTCTTGAGATATATATTACCTAATATATTATAAATATGCAGAGCTCTAGTTAACTTTAGAAGTAATTTTTACTAATATAGTTATATATCTATTTCACTGAATTACTTAGATTAAATCTTTGTTGATATTTGTACAAATCTAGTTTTTGCTATAACTCTCTATTTAATTCATTTTTTGAGATTCTAACCAGATATTTTATAAGGTAGATCTTTTTAATTTAGTTGGCTACTAAGCAAGTTAGTGTTGCTACTAATGCAAAGTACTAAGTTGCATTACATAGCAGACTTACTTGCATCTATTCAATCTATATCTTTTATATATAAATTTCTTTATTAGATTGAATATTAACTAATATAACTATTAAAATCTATACTATTTTACTAAACTCAGTATTTTTACTATACAAATCTTCTGCTTGTAAATTCTATTAAGATTTATTTATACAATATAACTCAAATATTGCATTATATTTCTAATATCTAATTGACATTAGTATAAAGTGATTTACAGAGCTGTAATCTCCAGAAACAAACAGAATTTACTATAAGTTGAGTACAAATATTTAAGTAATTATTCAAATTTGTCAACAGTGAGATTTAAACCTCAAATCTCTTATATGATAGTCTGGTAACCTAATCTCTATACTAAGATTACCAGACCTTTTTAGTAAATTTTTTTTTATTTTTAAATTAAAATATCTTAATAATAATCTTATCAAATTTAATAATTTTTATTTTATTTTATTTTATTTTATTTTTTTTAAATCAAAACCAAGGTGAATTTTTTTATTTATTTTAAATCTATAACTTATTAAAATTAAAATAAAAAAATTTTATAAAATTTGCTTTAGTAGTATTAAAATATTTTATTTTAAACTTGAAAAAATATTTATTTAGAAAAAATTTGTCTTTTTTCTATTGACTTCACTTTATATATTAATATTTTTGCTAAAATTTTAAGCTTCACTCTAACTTTAAAGTAGATAAAATACTTTTTTTTATAAAAAATTAACTTGGATTTCAAATACTTTATATATTATTAGTTTTTTTCTTTTTTTTTTTATAAAAAATTAAACCTATATTTTAAACACCCTGTATACAGTTAGTTTTTTTTCTTAAAACTATATGTTATATAATAAAATTATAAAAGAAAAACTTACAAGTTAAAAATCTAATATAATATGCAAAAAAGAAAAAAAATTTTTTACTTCTAAAATATATTATAAAAATTCTGAATTAAATTTCTTTGTTGTGATTATAACTTTAGTTAGAAACTAAAGGTTAATAAAATATTTAGTTATTATTATTTAAATTTAAATTTTTTTGGTAGATAAAATGTTTGCAAACACTAAAATATCAAAATTGATAGATTAGTAGTTATATTCAAAATTTGAATTACATTCTTGATGTATTTTTAGTAAAATATTTTTAAACTTTAAACAAGATATCTCTACAACTACTAGATCAAATTCAATAATTTTTTTAATCCTACAGATATATGAAACTCAAATAAAAAAAAATTTATTAATTTTAATTATAAGATATCTTAAAGTTCACCAAATTTTTTCTAAAATTTTTAACAAAGATCTACTTGACCAAATTCGATAAATTTTTTTTGTTTTAATTCTACAAATATATGGAATTCGAATAAAAAAAATTTCATCGAATTTGGTCGATTTGTTGTTGAGATTAAATATTTTACAAAAACATAACTCAAATTTTGAGTATATCATAAATCTATCAAAAATGCAACCACTGACCTATCAATTTTGAAACTTTTGCGTTCGCAGACTTATACGAAAGTTTGGCCAGCATGAATCACATGATTAAAATTACATGAAATTTTAAATTACAGAGTCACGTAAAATTACGGCAATTTTCCATCGCTAAATATAATCACAAATACATTTGCATAACAACAAAAATGTATTTTAATAACTAATACTTTTAAACTACTACTACAAACATACTATATCAACCGAATATCTCAATTCATCATTACATAAAAACTAATAGCATATACAAACATCGTAAACTACTGTAATCCAGTATGCTCATAATTCATTACCAATAGTTACCCAGTAATCACGTAAATTATTTTTTCTACCAAATATTTCCAAGTAGTTTCCTAAAATAATAATAATAATAATAATAATCATAACAAAAAGAGAAATAAATTGTCAGCTATATATATTCATCCCTATTCAAAATTAACTCATAAGCATTATACCATTTGGAACTAATTCTTCAATCATTTCATATAATTCTTCTGGTTTTTGACTTTGACCACGTCTTTCCGAAAATATTACATCAGAAGATATCGAATGTTTACATCCTGGTGGATCCTTTCCCTGTTAATTTAGATAAAATAAAAAATGATGATCGGTAAATTAAAAACTAATTTAACGCGTCAAAAAATATTTTTAATATACTTATAGATAATAACTATCAAAAGCATACTTTTCTTCCCATTAAACAAGTTTCTTTTGCATGTTGCAAATAGAAACCATGTCCTTTGGCCATTCTTCTGTTTACAGTCTGTTTTACCCATGTAATATCATCACAATATCTATTTACAACCGAAAAAAAAAAAAAGTGTTAAAATTTCATAATATAACAAACAGAAAACACGCTTTAATTATCAGGTAAAACCAAAATTTTCATTAATTAAAATCTTAACCGCGTATAGAATTATTAATTATTATATATATGTCACGTCACTACCGTTCACTAAAATTCAAATTGTACGTACGTATACCCCCACTTTTTCATCATTTCAAAAGCCTTGGAATATTTGTTATTAATTACCCATATAAATAAAAATCCATTTTTTTGTAATTTCGGTATGGGCAATTCTTCGATACAAATATCTGGTAACTGTTGATAAGCAATTGCAACCTATCATATGTAATAAGTAAAATATGTGGAATTAATTAGATTAGAATTATAAAGAATATATGGGAAAAAGACAATAGATTCGATTCAACTTTATCAGAATAAAAAAAAAAAAAGACTTACACCACGAGTTGGAGCATGAGTTGCTAATTGCCATGGAGGGTCCATTAGAATTACATCAAATTGACATTCTTTTGCGAATACCTTTGGTATTAATAAGAATTAATTATTGAATACTTAAATAATACCATGTGAAGTATAATTGATAATCGACCAAAAACAATCGAATTTATTATAATACATACATCCCATTCAAATGTTAGCACGTCCGCTTTGATTGGTACACACCATTCTGGTGCTTCAAATTCTTCCCAGCAGATATCTATAAGAGTAAACACGAAAAAACGCGAAGTTTTGATCAAAATTGTAAATTAGCTTTCAAATAATTAAAAAATTATTTAAAATTCCTTTTTTTTTTTTTTAATTTTTTTTTAACAAATTAAAAAGTTAATGCTTAATTTAAAATGATACAATACCATCATTTCCAGCAATATCGTCACATTCAATACCTTTACCGCGTTCTCTCTTTTTTCCGTTCCCACTACACGTTGAACTACTATCCTGACCATTTTTATTAATAATTTTAGATTCTATTTGTGCGATTTCTTCTACTAATTCATCAATTTGTAACTGTAGTTCTGTTTCTCTATCTAACAAATATTTTAACTGTGCATCTATTGCTGAATCGGAAAAAACATTATTACTACTACTACGACTACTAGTGGCAGCTGCACTACTACGAGTGTTATACCGATAAGTGTTAGATTTCAGAGTAGTAGTAGTACTGGTAGTTGGTGAAGGAGATGAATCCAAAATGTCAACTTCTTGCATGGCTTCGTCGTATTCCATTTTAATAAGGTACTTTCTGATTTGATTGACAAGAACATTTCGAAATTTTTTTTCAGTTTTTAGATCACGTTTCTTAGGGCAGGAACAAGAATACTAGATACCCCGAAAAACTCAGCGCAACCAATTAAATGTAAGATCACGATCAGGTGTATTAGGGCTCCTCATTTTCTGCATGCATATGCAGATATCTAGTGTTGGATGTTACCGTAATTACGTTTACGTATTCTTTTCCTAAGTCCAAAATTTTAGCGGCCAAATTTGAAACTTCATTTTTAAGTGGCCAAATTTGAGATTTTTTTTATATGTAAAAAGTGGCCAAATTTGAAAATTTAATATAAATTTACTCTAATTTTGAATCTTTATAACTTTGTTAAAGAGATCAGGTGTAAAGTTAAATTCTTTGTTAAATATCGTAGGTTAATATTTTTTTTTAAAAAAAAAATCAAAATTCGGATTAGTTAGGGTTAAGAGCTGAAAACTAAAATTTTAAGATATTTGTTCGTTTTTGTTACACAAGATCCTGTGTTCTAATTGGTCGGTCATATTAACCTGCGATACAGCGATATTTAACAACATTTGAGTTTGTTTAGCTTGATTAGATCTATTATTTAAACAATTCTTTAGATGTTTATTCTTTTTTTTGAATGAGGAGTAGTAATTTAAATTTTGTATATTTATTTGTTGGGACTAGGTTGTTCGCACCATATTATCTTTTTTAAATAATTTTTATAAAACTTTAATATTTTAAACTACTATTAACAAAGTTTTATTTCTTGCATTTACAGTAGATATGAAAATTTTGCAATTCTGTCAAAATTGATTTTTATGTAATATTAAAAGGTTTACAAAGATTTATCTTAGAATATAATACTTATCCCCATATAGCAATAGCTAAAATTCACTATCTACAGTTATATATATAACTTATTTTTATTAGTTGAACTCACCAATTTCTGCAGTTCTATGAATTCCTTTTCAACCAATTTTCCAAACAATAACAACTTGCAGTCAAAGGATTAATTTTATCACTGGTTATTTTGCTAGAAATTGACTCAGTGGGGTTTCAAAATTAGTGATTCAGCATATGAAATCAGTGACGTATTTATTTCAAAATAAGTGACTTGTATATTTTATTTTTAAGTGTATGTTTATGTAATACAATAAGCTTACATGTAATATAAATAGAATTTATAGATAACTTATTGTGAGACAATACATCACTTATACAGGCTACACAATTTTTTAACAATTTCACCAAGGAAATTCTGTTACTTATTATCTTCTAAATACAATTGATAGAATTATTAGATGCAGCAAAATGAATTAGAACTGATGAATTTCCATATCTTAGTAAATCTATATTATGCTGGTGCGCACGATTAATAAGACCTTTCAAAAGAAATGTAATTTTAATGTAACAATTTAAAAAATTTTGGGTTTATATTTTTTTACATATCATAGTAATAATAATAACTATCTGTTATGGATAGTAATTCTTATGATTATAATTTATCTGCTACGGAGTATTTCACATATTAATTAATCAAAACTATAGTTAAATTGTTGGCTTCATCTTCCATTGAGTATGTGTTGTCTTAGCAGAGATAATGTTTAGCAATTTGCATGTAGCTATTAGCATGTTGTATTCAAGAAGCCTTGGCCAAAAGCTCCAAGTCTAAAAGAACTTTGTCATGCAAAGTATCTTAAAATCGATGGTATGAAATGATTTTAGTCTTAAGGATGCATTAATTAATGAAATGTTTTTCCAAGAATTCGGTTTATTTGTTAATGAATCAATTGTTCTACTTTATTAATTCTCACTACTCTATTATTTTATTAAAAATAAAATATAGTATATTATAGTTCACCAGCAGCAAATCAAGAACTACTGTATTTAATAAATGGGATTTGAAAACCCACTCTAATATAACTGCCAAAACTTAACAATTTAAATGTGCCTTTCGATGACCGAAATAACAAAGTTTCAATTTACTGATAAACAACTAAAAGACATTCGACATGAAAACAGAATAACTCACAAACAACAAGATTCCACTTCAATAATCCTATCATATTTTTTAAAAATAGAATGTATAAAGTTTTATATAACTAAGAAAAATATTTAAACCTAACTTTGATCTTATCGAATTCTTTGATATATATTTTATTTAATATAAAATTAAACCTCTTGTTAATGATTATGGTATAACTCCCCCAAAGTTATTCTCCATTAACTTATTCTCTATATTACCGACAGGATATTTTATCTATAGCATGTTTTCTTGATAAGACAAATCTCTTCAACATTAATAATTCTAACTAACAATAACTCTAAATTGAGTCAATGTCTTGTCAAAGAAAATGGTTGTCGAAAATATGTCAAAAAATGGGTTGTAGGTGAAATAGCAATATAGTATCGTAGAATTAACTTTTGGAGAATTGAGTGACAATGTTGTAAATGATACATCAAATCTAATTAAGATACTGTATTAATAATTTTTAAATTCGAATAATTTAATTTTAAATTCTACTAAACTTTAAAGATTTAATTATTAGGGTGTTTCAAAATTAACATATTTCAAAAATAAGTGGGAGTTTAAAAAATCTTATTGTATAAAATCAGAAAATGAAATAAAAGCGTCGGGATTATAAATCAGTTATAAATAAACATACACTTAAAAAATAAAATATACTTTGCAAATCACTTATTTTGAAATAAATACGCCATCCGAAATTAGACACCGAATCACTAATTTTGAAACCCCCATTAATTCGAATTCATTTATTTAATTCCTATTCATTAATTTCAATTCGATTTAAAATCATTTATTTCCAGATCAAATAGTTTACTATCAGTATCTATAAAAAAGATTGTTAAAATATTATTATATAAAGTAGAATAATTATAAACAAATATATAATTACCATTATATGAAATAAGTTTGCTTTGATAACTTGTTTTATATGTTTGCATGCTTTCGATTGTAACGATAATACTTCGTATTTTCTTATCATACTCGGATAATTCTAATAAAATATTTTTATTGGTTTGCCATTCAAGAAAAATATCATAAATTTCAGCAGCTGATGGTCGATTTTCTGGCTCTTTATCCCAACATCTTTTCATAAGATCTATATAGTATAAGTTTGCGCCTTCAAAAATATATAGTCGTAAACTATTACATACTTGTAATTGAAATTGTAATTTAGATTTTTGCTCGAAGATAATAGGTCTCTCATGTAAAATTTTCCACATAATAATTCCAAAAGAATAAATATCTGATGCTTTAGTATATAGTTGTCGACTTAAAATTTCAGGAGCAATATATGATAAAACTCCATAAACTCTATTATGTTCAGATTTGATTTTATATTAGCAGATATTGAAAGTCCTAAATCCGCAATATAAGTACAATGGAAATCATCTTGTAATATATTTCCACTATGCAAATCTCAGTGAATGAGATCTTGAAAATGAATTATTTTAGGATCTGATGCAATACAAAGTAAAAGATTTAATTTTCTTTTCCATTTCATTTTTGATATATTGTGAAGATTTTTATATAAAGATCTCATCTTAGCATATACTATAACAAGGATATAATCTTTAGAAATATTGCTACTTGATAGTCCAAAACATTTTAAAAAAGTTAGATTTTTAAAACCAATATCGCAGTATGCCTTTAACTTATTATTAAAAAAAAATTTTTTAAATTATAAAACAATAATAATAACATAATTGCTTTAATATTAAAAAATTACCTCTTTTATGAATTCTTCATTACAGCTATTTGATAATTTAAGTACAACAGATTTGGTTGTAACTCCATATTAATTTTTTTTATACCATTTAGCAAAATATACAGTTGCAAATCCACTTTCTTCTATCTCTTTAATATCTTTAAATTCGTTATAAGGAATCTATGATAACAGATATTTATTTTCAATCAATAGTTTTTTCAAATCATCATCAATATCTGAACTTTTAAGCATCTATTCTTCTGTAACTGATAAATAAATAAAATTTTTGTTAATATAAATAATTAATTAGTAATTTTTAAGTCATCTGAAAAAAATTAATCTACGCCACATTTTACTAAAATTTCAGATACTTGTAACTTGTAAATTAAATTAGCTAATTGGAATTACCTGATGTTAAATTTTTAGGAGGCAATTATTTTACCAACACTTATTTTACTGACTGTCATTTCATCGACATTTTAGCTGATTTAGAGTTAGGGTTTAGCTAGTTTTATATTTTCGATAAAATTATTGTTAGTGAAATAACATGAACCCAAAATTTTCACTCTATTATTTAATACATAAATTTATTAAATAAATACAAAAATATATAATTAAAAAAAAAACAATTATTTACCTTTCATACTAATGATACCTGATGAATAACGAAACTTTCATCAGTGATGAATGGCAAAACCATTCGTCAGGCAATTTCGAGTTGACGAAATAACAAATGATGAAACTAACAATGAATGACAAAACTTATGACGAATCATAAATTTATATGATTTTATATGTAATATAAGAATTTAGATGTAATAAATTCAAAATACAATTTATAACAATAATAGAAATAAATTAGTCCATGTGAAATTAATTTTTGGTTCAATATCTACCCAGTTTCTTTTTTTTTTGACATGTTAATTCGACATTATCTGATAATTTGCATCAATCACCCGAATATATCCAATAGGTCTGATGAAAGAAATCTATTAACAATAAAAAGAATTATTAGCTTCAGATTCAATGTAATGTAAAGCTAAAATTAAATTTTATATGAGTTTATTAATTTTGTAGAGATGACTTTTATAACGAACTGACTATTTAATAGAACAATAGAAAAGTTCATCTTCAATTAAAAAATTATTGTTTTCATATGAACTGATGAATCTTTACAATGATGAAATAACAGTAATTTGGAAAAAATATATGATTAAGAATATTTAAAGATTGTTATAATGAAGCTTACCGACTGAGAGTCAACTGTATTTTGATATTTTATTAGTCAAATTAATTTCATCAAGAGTTTCATCAATCATCAGTAGTTTTGTCACTTGTCAAAGTTTCATCAGACGAAACCATT
The DNA here is from genome assembly GCA_910592325.1 of Scutellospora calospora. Taxonomy (NCBI): domain Eukaryota; kingdom Fungi; phylum Glomeromycota; class Glomeromycetes; order Diversisporales; family Gigasporaceae; genus Scutellospora; species Scutellospora calospora. The sequence goes on along the minus strand of CAJVPM010001222.1, from coordinate 3,330 downwards.
AGCGAAACTATTTCGTCATGGCCAAAATAGTTTCATCAGGCATCATTATTTCATACCAATAGTTAGATCTCTTATTAAGAATTAGTCACAGCTGGTGACGCAGTAAATATTTTTAGTAAAGCAAATATTTTGCGAACTATTACTAAATTTGTGATTATTTTAGATTCAATGGAGTCCTACTAATCTGCTTTATTCCCTTAACCATAGATTTGGCTACAAATTAACATTATTAAATATTTACTGCAGCTCAGCTGCAGTAATATAAGCTGCAGTTGGATTAGCTGAAGCGGCTAAGCTGGCTTGCTACACTACCCCAAGTCATAAAAACTTTGTTAGGCAGTAACATAATAGAAGGGACAGAAAATAAAAAAGGTAACCAGATACCCTATAACCTGGGTCAGACTTAAAAATTTTAAGTTGTGCAACTTATAACCTATCTTGAATATATCTCTTTCTAACGTACAATCCATCCTTAAAATTTAGGATCTATAGCACTGAGGTCACATAATAGACTAAACAAGTAAACAAAGTACGTGACTTTGTAAACACAAAGTACATAACTTTGCCAAACAGAGTATGTGACTTTGTTTACTACATGAGGTCACATATCTACAGAGTTTTTCTAAAAATGAAAAGGGTAAACAATACCGATCTTTTGGAAGAGGGAAACTAAATTCCCTACTTTTTGTCGAAAAAAAGGAAGACCAGAGGAAAAAGCTTGCAGTATATTATTGTTTTCTAAGTTCCAAAGGAGTATGTAGACAAAATAATTTATTGTCCCCTATTCTTAAGCCTTCTTTTACTAACTTCGTCAACAAAGAGCTCTTTTTTATCTTTTTACTAAAATTTTTTATACAAGAGCTCCACCTGCTAGTTATCTTATATAATATCACTTTTAGCTTGCATGTTGAATATACAAAGGAGTTTCTGAGAGAAGGCAGTTGACCTCTGTAAAAACCGTTGTATTGTAAAAGAAACTTCTTCATCTTCCTCAATAAATTTTTGTTTTTTGCTTTTTCGAATTTTTGGGAAAAGTGATCGTCAGAAAGAGTTGATTATAGTCTATTTAAGTTTATTATTGAAGTAAAATACTATATATTTTGAGCTGTTTAAGCAGTCTTTCTTGTTTAAGAAATAAACTGTTATACTCTTTTTGTTGTTGTTATTAGTATTTTTAAAGATATGTAGTACTATCGCTTCTGTTTAGTGATCCAAATCATTAGTTGAAAAACCAACTAGTTGATAACTTTCTAACTAATCAATTTAGAAAATTTTGAAATAACTAATTGATTAAATCATCAACTAGTTAAATTTTGAGATATTCTATCTATTTGAGCTAGTTCGTATTGATTTCTTTAGTTAGATTAGCCAATTAACAAATTTAGTCATATGATAAAAAAATCGATTAGTTGCAACTATAGTTAGCAACTAATCGATTAGAAAAATTTTTACCAACTCAGAACACTACTCCTGTTCATCTTATTTGTCTCTACAGAAATATCTTATTTGTATCTTTTTATAAGTCTAAAATTTTCTTAGAATATTTGTTTCATATCTTTAATATCTCTGTGTTGTTTTTTCTTAAAGTAATCTTGACTAAATACTTACTCAAGAGAGAAATACATTATATTTCTTCTAGATTTTTTATATATGTAATATCTAATATAAATTCTATTTCTGTACATACTTTTTTGAATATCTCTCTAATAATTTCTATAAATCTGACTCTACTAAAATACTATACTAACTCAAAAATATATATTCTTTTGATCTAGTTTAGTAGATTCCAGATTGTAATTGTATCTGTTTCTACTATATCTTCTCTTGCTTTTCTGAAAGCCTTCATTAGTTAGTTGCTTTTTTTTTTTCTAGCTTTATAGAATTATTATTATATATTTATATTTTATACTTATCAAATTGTACTTTATACTATTTGATCTCTTTTTTCTTAAGCTTATTTCTTAGGAGTTTAAGACCTTTGAGGCAGTTATATTTGATAATAATTCAGTTATTTCTATTCTCAAAGTATTCTGTAATCTTACTTATATAGTTATTTCTATATATTGTTTCTTCTATAAACTTAATTTATTTTTCTTCTATTTTACTAAGCAATAAAATAGAAGTAATCTTTGCTCTAAATTCATCTGCTCTTTTACAGGAGTTTTTGTTAGGTATCTATTAACTAGCTTCTAGGAAGATTCCTTATAGTTCTTTATAATTTGCTACTATATAATTTAGTTACTTTTTCTAATACTCTTTTGGGTTGTTAATTTCTATTTGTAAGGTTCTAAGAAGTGTATCTTCTGTGTTTTTGAATACTATATCTCTTATTTGAAGTACAAAGTCTTCTACTTTATTCATTACTAGTTTTGCATTAGTTATATCTTCTTCTGTTTTTATTATAGACCAAGTCTCTAAGTTGTTAATCTCTTGTATAGTTGATATTTTTCTTAGTTCTCTTACTTGCTCATCTATAAACAGAATTTTAACTGAGTTTTGTTGCTATTTACTAGTTTTCTATTTAGGTATTCAATTTCTTAAATAATTACTGATTCTGTATCATTAATTATGCTTTTTGTTTCTGTTAGTTTAGTAATTTCTTTATCTGTATTTAAGAGGTCTGTTTCTAACTTCTAAGATATAACTTTTATTGTTGCTTGCACTATTTTTTTAGTCTTATAAACTATTTCTATAGCAAGTTCTTTTATTTCTTTTTGCTTTACTTTGATTCTTTTTAGTTTTCTCTACTAGTATGAGTTTCTGTTTAAACTTTCTAAAAGCTGTATTTAATACTTCTTTACTTTCTTTAATAATTAGTCTTTTTATTATTCTATGCTAATTCTTAATTACTGTAATTACTTTAGTATTTATTTCTATGATTTTAGAAATATATTCATCTATTTGCTTTCAGCTTCTTTCTATTTTTTTAATTATAATTATACTTGTAAGTTTTTGTAGTTCTTTTTTCATAAGTATTACTTTAAGACTATTTATCTTTTTGGTTTTAAGTAAGTAGTCTTCTTTTATTTTTCTAATTTAGCTATACTTCTTATCTGCTATTATTCTATCTAATTCTGTTACACCTTTATTAAATTTTTCAGCTTTTTTCTAAACTCTCTAAGTTATTTCCTAATTGTTTGCAGTTTTGTCTGACTTGAATTATATATATTTCTATTCTATTGGCTTGTATATAATATGTTCTATTAGTAATTTAAATACATATTCCTTAATTTGTAATACAGGCAAATTTGCCTGCATCTACTTTTAATTTTTGTAATTTTTAAAATAAAACTTTAAATATTAATTTTAAATATATACTTTCTAAGTAAA
>CAJVPM010001221.1:0-12744 GCA_910592325.1 Scutellospora calospora | reverse complement strand
GGTAGTTTGAGATTGTGGTAAGTTTTTAGCCAAAGCTTTAGAATAAGAATTATTATTATTTTTAGTAGGTTGGCTTGGTTTAGTAAGAGTATTTTTTCATTTGAGATTTAGTGTTTTTGGTATATCGATTTCCATGTCATTATTTAGGATTGTTTGTAGGGTTTGGTCTGTAAGATTCGTATTTGGTATTGGATTTTGGGTTAGATTAGTTTGAGTTGGAGTAGTAAGGTCAATTTCCATTTCTAGCAATATTTCCTTGGTGTTGATGGTTGTAGTAGGTAGAGGTGTTTTTTTGTTGTCTGGTGGTGTGAGAAGAGTTGAAGAAGTAGTAGATAGGTTTTGAAGTTGTTGTTGTTTTTGAAAAATAGCAGTTAAGTCTTTTCTAGTAGAAAAAAAGTTGAGTAACAGATGATGAAGAACTGAAGTTAGTAGAAGAAAGAAGGTTGTTAGTATTGTTTTTTGGAAGACAGGCATAGTAGTATGCTTTGTTTTCATAGAAGGTAGCATCGTTATTTAGTTTATGTATGTTGTTAGTAAGTTTGCATTTGATAACAAGCTAGCATTTTGGACAAGTATGTTAGCAAAGATTTGGTGTTGGGAATAGCAGAATATTTTCAGAACTTTCACTGAGGTTTTGTAAGAGAACTTTAGTTTTTTTGTTATTTGCATTTGCTGCGTAAGTTGTAAAACTAGAGAGAGAAGTAATATATTCTTTATTAGTTGCAGAAGTAAAGTTAGTATGGTAGAGGCCACAGAGGTAATGGACAGTTGCAGAGGTTTTGGGAGCAGGTACAAAGTGAGTAATTTTTGCATTGCTTCGAAGGGTTTTAGTAAGACAAGCGATCGGTTTGCTTTTAGGAAGAATTGGAAAGATATTTTTTGGATCCTCTTTGTAGAAAGCTACTTCAAAGCTATCAGAGTACTTCCTATAGAAGTAGTCCAAGTCAAAGGTATCTGGCATTTCACTTGTTAAGGTAGACATTGTTAAGGAATATTGTAACTTAGGTAAAGGATAGATAATTTGGGGTGTGACAAATAAAAAGACAAAAGTTAGATAATTGGATGAGAGGTATAGAAAGTATTAGATATGATGAATAAGGGGGTGTAACAGATAAAATATGTCACTGGGTGATAGCTAAGGGGGTGTGATAAATATTATTTTATCACAGGTATGATATAATAATTGAAGGTATATCACAGGTGTGATGTGATATAGTTGTGTTTTGTGTTTAGCCAAAAATAGATTGTGTTTAATTAATTTATAAATAGAATTTTTAAATGTAGCTAATTTAGGAAGCTGTATTAATTTGATTTGTAATCTTTTAAAGTTGTGTTTAATTAAAATCAGCCCAATTCGGGTTTTTAATGTAGGTCAACACAAGGTTTGAATTTTACAAATTTGGAAATTAGTTGGATTATCAAAAATAGTAATTTGGAGCAGAGTAGAAGTTTTTTTGTTAGGCGGAATTTTCTGTTTTAAGTGCTAGAGGGCTTAGTTTTAAAGATATTTGAATAAAACACAGCTTGTTATGACCGGAGGGACCAGGCCAACAACTTTGCTTAAGGGCCCAGAGAAGATTTAGAAAGTAGTTTTTGAGTAAACCTCAAAAGTTTGAAGTTGTTTTTTATTTTTGTATTTTCAGTAGTAAGTTGTTAGAGAGAAGGCCAAAATTTTTGAAATTAGGCTGTCTAGATGTAGAATCTAGTGCTGAGTAAGTTTGCTTAGGGGCACTTACTCAGTTTATTTAATAAAAAGTTGAAGAAAATTATTTTTTGTGAAAAATTTTTTGGTAAGGTTTTGGTACAAGTGATGTACGGATTGAGTTCTCTGATGATCTTTTTTTATATTTTCGATTTCTTATATTATATTATTTTAGTATAGATATTTTATAGTATAGAAATTTACAGAAAATATTTACCTCTAAGTAAAGTATCTCAATAAACATTCAGATCAAAAATGGTTCTAAGTAACTTTTTAAATAAAAACTATAACTATATGATAATATAAATTATATTTGAAGTTATTATGTAATTTCTGAAGAAAACACAGGCTATAGCTAGAAAATATTATGCTAATACTGTGCTAAACTGTACTAAGTATGGTGTAAAACTATATTGAATACTTTGCTGAAGACTATGCCAAAACAATACTAAATACTGTACTAATATTATACTAAACTATATCTAAAGACTATAATAAACTATGCTAAATTGTGTTGAGTACTATGCCTCTTATTATATCAAATAATTAATAGTAATACTTAACTATCACTTGTATAAATACTTAAGTAATACTTATATAAGATGTTTATATAACACTTTACTAATACTTATATAATACTTGCTAAAAGTTATAAATACAAGTAGAATTCTTTTTTCAATTTAATAGTAAGTTTTGTAAATTTCTTCTACTTTTTAGTTATTTAAAACTCAACTTCCCTTCCCTTCTCTTACTCTATAATAATAAATAGAGTCTAAATTTTCATTCTTATAGTTATAAAGTATAACTACTTATATATTTTACTCTAAATATATCTATTTTTAATAAATATATTGTTAACAATAAATTATAAATGAATTGCCTCTTTAGAAATAAGTATAGTTCTTTAATGAAATAAAAATTATACCTTCTTCTTTGATACCACTTCTTAAAGTCTCTAGATAGTTGTGTCTCTGTTATAGATAGTATATAAGAAGGCTTAAATTATACTACTTGTAATAATAGTTATTATAGAATTAGTTAATCTCAAAGCATATCTACTAGAGTAGTTTATACATATTTTACAGATTCTTTTAGCTTAAACTCCTATAATATTTATATATTCTTAGTTTTTATTATAGCTCTTTACTAGTATTTATGTACTAATTTTTCTAAATATTTTATAAATAGATTTTCTTAATTTAGTTAGCTATTAAGCAAAATTAGTAATATTATATTACTAGTATCTATTTACAGATTGCAATAGTTTGTATTATCTAAATATAAACAAACTTACTTATATCTAATGAACTATATCCTTTAAATAACAATTTTATATTATCTAGATTAAGTATACTAGCTTAACTATTAAAAACTATATTACTTTACTAACTCAGAATTTTAACTATACAGATTCTTTGCTTATAAATTCTATTAATATTTATTTATTTAATATTATATCTTATTTATAATATCTAATTAATATTAGTGCAATGTAATTTCAAGATTATAATTTCTAAAAATGATCAGAGTTTACTGAAACTTGAATACAAAAGTTTAAGTAATTATTTAAATTTGTTAATAGTAAGATTTGAACTTTAGATCTCTTATATAATAGTTTAGCAATCTAACTACTACACTAAAATTACTAGACCTTTTATATTAATTTATATTTATATATTTTTTTTTATAGTATAAAAAAAAATTTTTTTTATAAATATCTACAAGATAGCAATATAAAATACCTTTATATAGAAAACAATTTAATAAATAAACCAAAATTATAAAGTGAAAAATAAAAATTATTGTATTTTTAAAACTCTCTAATTTTTGTTCTAATAAAGTATATTTAGTTTTATAACTAGTAAATAATAAATTTTAAAATTATATAACTAAATTTAATATAATATATAAATTTTAGTAGGATTCTATATAGATAATGAAAAGTTTTATTACTAAAATCTATTAATTTATAATTTTAGTTAAATTAATAAAATTAGAATATTGTTAAAGATTGCAAATTACAATATTATAGTTTAATATAACTAACTAATTAGATTATAAAATCTTTTTTTTAAAGTAAGGTCTATTCTTTATCTCTTTATTATTATAATAAATTTAGTATATAAGTAAATATATAATGTGAAATCTATACTAAAGGGAGATAAAAGTAAAAGCTAATTTATTCTCAATCTAAGCTATTGCTAGAAAAGTCATAAACTTCTAGTCTTTAATAATATATAGAAGAGATAATTGTTCTAATTTTATTATAATTGTAGTATAACTAATATTTTTTGTTTTTGTTACAAGAGATAAATTTAAAAGAGGTAGTATAGAAAAACAGATTTATGTAATATTTTCTGAGATAAAATTCAGAATTCTTCATATATAGATTTTGTAATATAATAGTATAGAGATACTATATGTATATTTTTATATTTTGTTCTACTAGAATAGTTGTTCTACTCATGATAATTTCTATTAGTATTTTTAGTATTGTTAATCTATAAAATATTAAAAAAAGATACAAAATCCTTAATAACTTTTAATCTACTAGTTCGAATTGAATGAAATATATACTATTAGAATTAGCTTACTAAAATGGTTCTAATAAGCTAAGAATCATTAAAATCTAATTATTAAATTCTGAGATAATTAAGTTCTAGCTTTTATTATAATCTATACAATCTGATTAGCTAAGTGACTACTACAAGAGATTTATTAGATGTAATATATTTATTATCTATAGTTTTTAAAATACTTTTATTATTTATTATATATATAGCATATATTATATTTATAATATATTTTGTACATGTATTAGTTATATTATATATTTAATTAGTGATAGTTGTAGTATATATAGCTCATATAATATATATAGCCTATTATATTTCTAATATTTTATAAAGTATAAAAATAGCATATGTGGACCTTGATTTTATTATTGAGTCTTTATACTTTTTCACAATAAAATTACTTTTCTGATACTTTGAAACAAATATTTATTGATATCTTTATATATCTTTAATTGTTGTCTCTTTTATAATTGCAGATTACTTTAAATTTTCTTTATTATGTTTTACAAAAATACTCTAAAAACTTTGACAAAATATAGTAATAAGAATGTTATACAAAGTATTTTCTGTTATTAGTCTCTCTAGTTAGTTGTTTTCTTTAAAAAAATAGAAACAATATAACAGTAAGCAGTGCAAGTATTTGTATATACTTACAAAGATATATATATTATGTAAATCTATTTTGTTTTTTTTGCATATTCATAAAGTATATTTTTTAGGAATAGTTCAAGTCTTATATAGTTTTGTATATATATAAGTATATGAGCAAAATCTTCTTAGTTTAATCAACAATAAAAACAAAAATAATTTTTATGTTCAGTTGAATTTTGAATATAGAGGTTTAAATATATTAGAAGTTCTTCTGCTATAAGTTTTATTTTAAGTTTTTTAATATAGAAAATATTAGTTTAGTATATAGTATAAGAAATTTATTACCAAATAATATATAGTTTAATGTATCTGTTTATAGTATATCTGAAATAGTTGTAACTAGATATGATATATGTTGTTAGTTTATCTAAGACAAATAATTTGTAATTATTGTAGTATGCTTTAAGATTGTTTTAAGTAGATATAGATTATATATTGATAAAAAAAGAAGAATAAATCAATTATATAGAAAGTTTTGTGAAGTAATGTTTAAAAGAAACTAGTAATCTAGTTTACTATCTATTATTAAGTCTTTATCTAGTTGTACTTCTATTATCATATAATTTGATATAGCTTTTAATATATGAAGTAGGTAACCAAATTGTTGTTTATTAAAGTAGATAAAGTTATATAGTAGGATCTGGTTAAATTTAATTATCAAATTTGCAAATATGTTATTATTTATAAGTAAAGTAATATATGTTTGTGAAGCTAGAGTAGATATTATAAAAGTCAGTAGAGTTAGTTATGCATTTGTATATAATAGCTAAGAAGTATTATCATATACAAGTATTAGCTCAGATTTAGAAAAATAATATTTAGCTAAGATAGTACTATTTATTGTATTTTTTTCTGTTATATATATATAAGGTGAATTTCTATATTTTTCTTGAATATATTTGACTTTATAAGTAAATTCTATAGTATAGTTAGTGAGTAATCAAATATATTGAGTAGTCATGAGAAAGTCTCAGAATTAGGTTTATAAACAGTTTACATCAGTATATAACTTATTTTAAAGACTTTTAATATATCTTTTAGTTTGGCATAAATTCTGTATTTACTATTTATTTGTATATTGTGAATTGTATTTGCAGTTACTATAAAATAGTATTTTTTGGTTTGAAAAATTGCACTTTTTAAGTAATATCTAGAACATATTCTCAGTATATTCTGTAGTGATAGAATATAGTATTTAATTCATAGTTTTGTATTAGAAGTATTAAAGATTTTTCTGATATTACTATCTTTTGTTATAAACTAGCCTTTTTTAGTTAGAGTATATAGAGTAATAGTAAAAAGGTTTGAATATATTATTTGTGTAGATAGGTTTGCAGTTGAGGCTATAATTTCTTGTATAATTAAAAACTATTTAAGAGTTCTGCTATATAAAATTATTTAATATTATTATATGATTTAGTTCAGTTTAGTAATTCAAGATTTTTATAATCAAAAAGTTGTTCTATATAATTGATCTTTAAATTGTTAAGTTTTAGCTTCAAGAATAATCTATTTTTTTGTTTTATAAGAATTAAATTGATTGAGCTATCTTTTAATTTTTTTAGAATTGACTAGTTGTTATAGTATTAAGATAATAAAAAGTTAAAAATATAAATTACTATGACTACTTGTACTATGTATGTATTATTTTGCCTATATAGAAATACTAAAATTGTACTTAGAATTGAGATATCTGTTTATACTAAGTCTTGTAATTGTTGTAATTATATCTTAAGAAATAAGAAGTTAAAGTTTTTATGTTTAGATTTTTTAGCAAGATAGTAGTAAGTGTAGTAGTTTGAATATGTATTAGATTCTTTAATATATAAATATCTAAGTTAAAAAGAAATAAGTTAGGAATACTGTGAGCTAACTTTGCTTTGTATTTAACAATATTAGTATAGATTCTTGTAATATTAGTTAATTGATTTGTTAAAAAGAATGATAAGTATAATTTATATTGAAGTTGTAAAAGTAATATACTATTTATGATATATATAGCTTGCTTTTTTGTTATTTGTACTATTTGTAGCTTTTTCAAGTTAAGTATTATTTTATTAGAAATTATTCTTTAAATTATGTTTGGTTGTATTTTGAGAGAGAACTATATATCTAGATATTTAAAAGATATTATTTTATCTATATTATTATTATATTATTAGTAAAGGTAATAGTTTTGTTAAGCATCTCTAAATTAGTAACCAAAATTAATTTAAATAGATTAATATAAATATTGTTAAGTTTATAAAATAAGTTAGCAACTCATAGAATATATATTAGAGTTTTTTTATCTAGAGCATAAATGATTTTTATATTTACGAACTAGAATAAAAAGATTATTTAATAAATTGCTAAATTTTAAGTAACTAGATAGTTAATCATAAAACCTACTCTCTAAAAGATTAAATAGTTTTGAGAATATTTAAATTTATAATTTAAGATAAATAATTTAAATATAATAACTAGTCTACTTCTTTATTTAATTATAGTATTTATTCTAATTATATTCTATACCAATTCTATATCTGTAACAAATAGCAGTTTTAAAAATTCTATTAGAATTACCAGTCTCAGCTGATATATAAATACTTTATGCTTTTCTATTTTAATACCAATTCCTGAATAATAACAATAGCTAACTCGATATATTCTATTAGAATTATTTATATCTGCAGATTTTTTATAATAAATGAATACTTAATTTTCATCTTTTTCAACTTCAATTCTATATTCATAACAGTAACCAAGCCAGAATATTTTGTCTGAATTATTCATATCTGCAGATTTTTGATAATTAATAAAATTCAGTTGATTAAAAATACTAGTCATTTTAGTAATGTCATATGATGAATCTAATATCTTTTTGTTTTATTCAATAAATAAATAAACAAAGTTAATAAATATTAAATATCAAGAAAAAATAGTTACTACTGTTGTTAATTAATTACAGTTATAGTTACTTTAGATATAATATTAATCTGTTGCGGTTACTTTTTTTTGCTAAAATATATTAGTTAATATTATAGTCTCAGATATTATTATATCAAACTAGTATAGATAAAAATATCTTATATAATCACCTAAAAAATGTGAAACCAAATATTTCCTAAATATTAAAAAGAATGTTGATGACTGTATTAGAGAGTTTTAACTTAGAACTTAAATACAAAGATGCAATTAAATAGATTCAATTTGATAAATTAGTTAATATTAAAAAAACTGGCAAAAGAGAATTTGGCTTTGTATATTTTGTAACTTAGTCAGATTGTATACAAAAAATTGATAATAATGAAAATAAAAGAGTACATATTGTTATGCTCAAGGCCTTAGCTAGTATTAATAATCTTCAGACTTTTAATGTATATATCTGTATTATCAACAATTTTAATAAGCAAAAAATATGAAAATATTAGATATTTATATACTAGTAATTTAGATTACAGACAGTATCAAAATCTGAAATTAGGCTACTATTCTCACCCTCTATTAAGTATTTTTAGAGTCAATTTTTAGATACTCTCTAATATAAAGAATTTTAAATTTTTAGCTTTTAACTATTCTTACTCACAAAATTATATTCTTGTAAAAACTTTGAGAACACTAATTTCTAATACTGCTTACAGAGTATTTAAATGTTTAGAAGCTTTTTACTATAATTCAGCTGATACCAACAAGCCAAACAAGTCATAATTGAATTTTTCATAGTAATAGTAGTAATTTTATAGAAATTTATGTTCAACTGAGTTATATAATAATTTGAGCAAAGCTACATAGTTGCAGAAATTTGTGTTTTAATTTTATAGATAGATATATAGAAAATATAACTAATTAGAAAAAAATATGCAGATAAATATTTAAAACTTAAGAAAAAATCATCATCAATATATGCAAATTAATCTCAAGAAGCCTATTAATCAAATTTTTTACTATTATAAGAAAACAATTTTACATGATATGATCTATACAAAAAAAAAACAAAAAATAAATAAATACAACTCAAATATGATAAAAATTTTCAAAAGCAAGTACAAATAGATCTAAGTACATAATGCAGTACTTCTCAAGATAGTATCATACCTATAATTTTCTATTTCTTTATTTTCTTTTATTTTATTTTTAGTTTTATTATTTGATATAGTATTTTTATAGTATATTTGTTATAGTTTTTATTTATTTTGTTTAGTTTTTGTATTTGTTACCCATACAGAGCGCTGATAGCAGTATGGATGAGTTTTATTATTTGTTTAGTATAGTATTTTAGTATAGTTTTATTAGTAATAGTTTTGTATAACGATTAGTCATAGTTTTTGGTTATATTATACAGAAAATTATAGAATAGTCTAGAATATTATAGAATGTTTTAGAATGTCTTAGAATATCTTAGAATCATGTGACAACTTCTAGAATCTTACGGAATATTCTGGAACCTTTTAGAATTTTCTAGGTATTATTAATCAATAATTAGTAATATGTATCACCTTAACATTATGCGAAGAGCACTGTGAATACCACCTTTAATACCACAAACACCATAGCTAAAAATAACTATTGGTCTACTTAAACCCTATGAATACTAACATAGATTACTAATCCTTAGCAACCAAAGGTTATAAATACAGGCCTTTTTCTTCCTTAACTCAATATAATGTAGAATTAAAATCATAATAGTTCTAAAAGCAAGATAAATAATAATAACTTCTCTAAATAATAACTGCCCTCTAGTTTTTAACAATAAACAATATTTTAATACCTTTAGTCTTCTCTTAGGCAAACTCTTGCACTTTGTTTCTTTATAATTTTTCTTTTTATTTTTGGTTTCTTTAGTTTTTGTTATTAGAAATAATATTTTCTTTTCTTTTATTTTTTATTTTATTGATTTTGGTTTTGTTTATTTACTGATAAATAAACTAGTGCCTTGAATAATAACTGTGAAAAATCTTCTGCTACCTAAAAATTTGCAGATTAATAAAGAATCACTCGTAATAATTAGTGCCTTCTGGCAGAAACAAATTATTAAAATATTGGATAATTAAATGAATACTTTCTTAGCTCATATTCTTGTAATATGAAAATATGATCGCCTACATACCTAGAACTTAAATATTATACCTGAAATACATACTGATATCTCTTGTTACCTCTGTCATCCTCCTAAAGCTGCAACAAATCTTGGTGATTATATTCGATTTGAAAACTTTTGGACCTGGTTTTCTGTTGAATATCCTGCTTTATACTACACATCATATACTCAGAACTACTTCTAAACCCTCACTAATAATTTAAACTCTCCAAATACCTGAACCTTATTGCACATTTCCTCCAAAGTATCTATTACTTCAAGGGACCTAAGTCTTATGATCAAGCCTGATAGGAAATATACACTGTTCTTATTCTAATAAATAGTTTTAATGATGACTCTTTTGACGTAGCTTATAATATAAGTGAAACTGCTAATACTCAAACAGCTGAATATCAAACTGCACAATCAAATTTATCTGATGAGGAAGAAAATTTTGGTCTAGAATTACTCTTTTATCAACCAGAACTACAACAATTACCTCCTAATCAACTGCAACAAGAAAATATAACTCAACCTAATCAACAAAATTTTCAGGAACTTATTGATGCTCTCACCTAATTGATTGCTGCTCTGCCTAATACTACTACTGCCTTGATCAACAATACTAATACTATCAATAATCCTCCCAGAAGAGAGGCTCAAATGATTGATTTACCCTACTTTTATAGTAGAAATCAGGATCCTATAACTTGGCTCATCAAATTTAACAATGCCTGCAATACTAATGGAATTACTAATGATAACAAGATTCAAGTTGCATCTACATATCTTAAAGGAGCTGCTGCTACTCGGTGGACTGAAAACTAAGTTTTGATCAATACTAGTCCTAATAGGATCTGACAATGGGATAATAGTAACTCTGCTTATAACACTAACTTTATCATTAACTTCTCTGCTGTCTTTCATTCTCAAACCCTAGTTGAAAACTGGACTACTAAACTTAAATGTTACTAACAATGCTCTAGTGAATCTGTTGATGACTATGCTGCTGCTTTCTTGAAATTATATAAGAGAGTAGAGCATAGACCTTTCCAATTCCCTGCTCACTTCAAAGCCTATAAATTTGTGAATAGACTCTTACCTGAATTATATGTGAATATTAAACCCCATAATGATACTATCTGGAATAATGCTGTCAACTATACTAAAAATTATGAACTAACATATTAGAACACTAATACCATAACCTTTTACCTCAATAAATATATGGTATCTACTCAATCAAACAACCAAATAAATCAACTTGCTCAAAGTCTACAGGTCTTAATCCAACAGTTACAATAAATGAATACTAGACTTTACTATAATCCTAGGAATAATAATAATTATCAACAACCTCAGGCTAATCAATCTCAACTTTACCAACCTAGACCTCGACCTTAAAGGCCAAATAATTTTGTTTGCTATCAATATAGACAACCAGAACATACTCATAGGACCTGTTCTCGAGTTTAAAATATGAACTATCAAAATATTGTACTTCATGTTGCTAACCTTGTAAACCCTGTGAATCTTATAAATCCTGTACCAAATAATCAGCAACCTGCTCAACTTGAACAAGCTCCACAAGTCAACCAACTCTTGCAACTTCTTACCCACTTGTATTTAATAATCCTGTACAGCAATTTTAACCTCAATCTATAATTCAACTTCAAACACAAGTACTGCCTATTAATCAACAACAATAGCAAGCTCAACCTTACTATCTAATACAGCAAACTCAGATACAACCTCAAGTTCAACCACAGCAACAAGCTCAACAACAACAACAATAGCAACAATATTTAAACTAGAAGGTGTACCTCATGAGGGTAAGTGTATAGCCTAACCTATAATTCCCTCTAATATAATAACTTTGAAAATATACCCTGCAAAAAAGCAATAAGTTGAACAAGGTAAAAGGACTAATGACCCAAATAAAAAAGAAATAAACAAGAATGTTAAATAAAAAGGAAAAGCAGTAAAAAGGAAACCAGCAGCTATGCTACCTGTAAACCAAATGATTACATCCTATACCCCTCAACAATTCTTCGACCAACCTGCAAATATAACTAATAGACAATTATTAGTAATAAACCCTAAATTTAGTAGAGCTGTGACTGAAAAGCTTAGGAAGCTGATAACTAAAAAAGTATTTGCATCTAAAAGTACTAATAAAAGGATACTAAAGACTCCTTTAATGATACAAATAATGAAAAAACACCTGAACAGCCAATTGTCTCAACTCTTAATGATAGTGACCTTGAGTTTATGGAACATGATGATAGACAACCTAGTAGAAGTTTAATTAATACAAATCTAAACAAAGCAATAGAGGAAAAGTCTACTTCTTTATATTGTGATACCATCATTAAACATATTAAATTCTCTCTTATCGTTGACTCTGGATTAGCTAAAAGTATAATGTCTCTAAACCTACTAAAGGACTTGAATATAGAAATAACCCAAGTCTCTAGGACTATAATGATTAATATAAATGGTGAATGTCATTGACCTCTAGGAGCAGTCTCTGATATTCTCTTGGAAATAGATAGTTAAATAATTCCTTTTGATGCTATAATTACTGAGTCTAATTCCTATAGTACTATTGTAGAAAATGACTAGTTAAGGAAAACAAAGGCAAATATAAATTACAAAAATAATACCATGACTATTTATTGGAATAACAAAGTAATCACTATTAAAATCGAATTACAACAACTCCCTTACTATAAAGTTAGCATTGAAGTCTCTGA
>CAJVPM010001220.1:0-12745 GCA_910592325.1 Scutellospora calospora | reverse complement strand
AAAATTATATAGAATTAAAATAAAATAAAAATTATTAAATTTAATTAGTTAGTTGTTAAGATATTTAAGCTTAAAGTTAAGAAAACTTTTACTTAGAAAAAATTTGTCTCTTTTCTATTGACTCATCCCTATTTATTTAAATAGCTATATATAAGAAAGCCTATAGTAAAAAAATATTTAAAATAATTATATAATTTTAAAAAAATTACAACTAAAACTAATATATAATAATTATTTTATAATAATATTAAAATAATTAATCTAAATTATATATTTTTTAAAGAATAACTACAACTATCAGAAAAAAAATTACTAGTTTTAAAATAAACAAAGTAAATTATATTTTACAAAACTTCTTTTTTTTACTTTGGAGTTAGAGCATGGTCTAAGGTTTTATTTAAGCATTAGTATATATAAAATTTAGCAAAAAAATTTTTTTGTTATAATACAAAAGATAGTTTTATAAACAAATTTTTGAGATATTAGTATTTTTATAAAAATTTCTTTGTTTTTGTTATACAATATATTATATCTAATTCTGCAAATTTATTAGCTAATATCATTTAAATAAAATTCCTCTCTTATAATACTTATATCTGCATAGTTATTTTTTTATGTTAACTCACCAAAATAAAAGTAAAAATTTAAAACAAACAAAAGAATTTTTGACTATAACTTTATGAACAAAAAAACTTAAAAGGAATTTATAAACCAAGTTAATCACAATCTTAACCAAAACAATACTTCTCTTAAACTAAATACTACTAACTCTCTTAAACTTATTGGCATAAAATTCAAACAAGTATTAGCAAAAGACAAAATCTAAATACAAAAAAAAATGAAACTAATGAAACTTTAGCAAAAGACAAAACTTCTAACGAAAGGTGAAAGGTAAAACTCTGGTAAAAGACAAAACCCCTAGTTAAAGAAGAAACCTCTGATGAACTAGTGAAGATAAAACCCTGATGAAGACGAAACGACTAGTATCTGAACTTTAATAAAGGCGAAGCTAAAGAAGATAAACAAAAAAAAAATTTCATTAGCTATATATTGTTTATGAAAGATCAAATATTAGTTCTTTAAACTCTGAACGAAGACAGATTCAATGAAAATTTTTTATTTTAATTCTATAAATTTGCAAAATTAAAATGAAAAATTTTTCATTTAGATTAATTAAGTATTTGTCAAGATACAGTATATTGTTCGAAAGTTAGCAAACAATTCAAATAGAGATGCGCCAAATTTTGAATATTCGCCTGATAAAATTTAATGAACCTTTTTTATTGCCATTTTAAAATCTGTAGAATTAGAAAAAAATTTTCTATCGAATTTGGTCTGGTAACTTCGAGATAGTCTCATTCAAGTTTTAAAAAATTCAAGTAAGCTTATTTTATTATGAGCAATGACTTCTCGATAATCGCTTAATCAATTCAATGAAAATTTTTTAAATTATTTAAATTATTTAAATTATTTAAATTTAAATTTATATCCTAAAATTTCTATTTTAAATAAAATTTTATTTTTACGACTTTACTAAAATACACCATTATAAGAGGGTAAATTACGATTTTTCAAATTTCATGCGCATTATACGCAGGGCTGTAAAATTACCGTAATTTATAAATCTCAGATAAGTTACAGCAAAGAATAAAAATTTTAATTGACTAAACCGATATCTTTCGGCTTATTCTTTCTAAAATTTTCCTCAACCTTGCTCGTTTTTTTATATTCATTCATAGTCTACCTTAGAACTTTTCGGAGTCTTTCTCTCTTAGCATTAATGTCAGCCAAACTAAATGTGGCGGCTTATGCTGAGATTTTAGATCCATATTAAAATCTATAATACTTGCTAAAATCCACATATACTCTTTTATTAATAACCCTAACCCTAAAATCTAACTAAACATTAAAAAAAAACAGTGAAACAATGATATTAAATATAAAATATAGTGTGATTACTGGATCAGTTGCTTATATCCAATTTATGAGTAGTGTTCCGAACTGAGCTAAGCTGTTTACGAGTACGTATCACAATTTTGTATTCCAACTAAAAATTTCAGCCTATATGGTGACCCCAAGAAAAATCGGTGCCGCTCACTTCACCGACAGTCATTTCATTTAGCCGACATCACATGGGGTTAGGGTTAGGGTTTTATTAGTTTCAGGTATATATTTTTAGTAAATTGTCACTTGGCGTGATGTCGGCTAAACGAGCTGTCGATGAAATGATTGTCGGTGAAATGATACGGATCCAAGAAAAATCAGCGCATAAAATTTTGGCCTGCATTATGCTAGTGCAGGCCGGCTTGGTCGGTTATTAAATCACTATTTGTCAGTTTCGTCACCTTTCGCCAGTTTCGTCACCTTTCGCCAGTTTCGTCATCTTTCGCCAGTTTCGCCATTTCCTAACAACTATAATCGAAGCAGTTATACACGTTTATAATTCAGGGCATCGGTAATTTTTTGTCATTCATTAACCGCACTTCTCCTCCGTCGAATGGAGCCACTAACAACGCGCCAAAATCATTAGCATTGTCATTACATTATCACCATCGACTTGACGAGTTTCACCTTTATTTGTATATATCTCATCAGTAGAGTAGCTTGCCATTTCTTGTAAAGGATTTGTAATAGTTTATATCCTACTGATAAACGTCGTCAACTTATTTTTACTGGTCTAGAAATTAATAACTTGTGACGTGTACCAGTAAAAATAAGTTGATGACGTTGTCAGTAGAAAATTGTGAAGTGAAAACATTCTTTTTTATAATTTACACAATATCGTTACCGAATTTTTGACACTAGTCATATCGTGATTCGTCAAAAAATTTTATCGGAATTGTGTAACGCACATGTTTTATTATGAATTTACGCCATGCAAATTATTTGATTATGACTCATTTCAATAAAATTAATTTTCATCTTTTATCATGACTAAAGCAGCGTAGCGCAGAGGAAGCGCGCGGGGCTCATAACCCCGAGGTCGGTGGATCGAAACCACCCGCTGCTAAATATATTTTTTCTTTTTTTTTTTTTGAAAAGTAAAATTATAATACCTAATTTTTATAATTAAATTTAAACTTGTATTATTTTTTTGTTTTTTATAATCTAAAATCTAACTTTGCTATTTTATATAATATCATATTTTGTAAACTAGATTATAATATCGATATATTATGTATGTATTTATGTTTATCATTATATATTTTAAAATGAATAAATGTATACGTATATCGCCCATGCTACACGCACACCTATAATCCAGATGTAACGTAAAATCAAAACAAAACGTTTTACTTCGATTTAGTTAGGGTTAGAGCAAGTTCGATTTAAGGTTAGAGCGGGCATATCTTACATCAAAATTTTGCAAGGAATTTTTTTAGTTAGAAAATGAAAGGTTGTTTCCTATGTAAAATTTTGAGCTATTGGAAATTTTTTAAAAAAAGTGGTTTTTTTTCGCCATTTTTTACGTTACACCTGATCTTGAAAAGAGTATCGCATGGTGCAAAATTAGCCAAATTATTAGATTGTAACGGTAATAATTAACACTTTACAAAATAAACTACTTCTAATAAATTCTTTTTTATTCCAAGATTTTGTATCTTAGTTTTTTGTTTTTAGATGTCTGTAGCTTAACAACTAAGCTATGCAGCGTTGGCAGATGACCTTAAATGACCTGTCATAGTCATAATGACCTTTTTAATATAGAAAAATTTTTTTTACTATTATTTAATATGACCTATGACAAGTCATATGATTATATGACTAAGATCATATTAAAAAAATGTTATGACTTAGGTCATTTGCCAACACTGAAGCTATGAGTATCAGGCTATATAAAAATTTTTAAATATTTTAATACGACAGAGTGAAACCCGAGTAAAATCCGCGTTGATTGGCTAAATCAGGTGAAATCCGCGTTGATCATTTAAAATATGTGAATATGTAAAATTCGATATAATGATCTTAATTTTAAGCGAAGATATCCCAACGACCACCTGGTCAAATTCAATGAAAAAGTTTTTTTATTTAAATCCTATGGATCCATAGAATTCAAACAAAAAAAATATCATCGAATTTGATCAGGTGGTTGTTGAGATATCTTCGCTCAAACAATCAAAACGTCTATCAAAATAAAAGCTACGCCAAATTTTCTCTAAAACTTTGAGCGAAGATATCTCAGCAATCACCTGACAAATTTGATGAAAATTTTTTTGTTCGAATTCTATGGATTTATAGAATTTAATTAAAAAAATTTTTATCGAATTTGATCAGGTGGTTGCTGGGATATCTTCACTTAAAGTTAAGATCATAATGTCGGATTTTACATATTCAAAAACGAGTTTTATATATTCAAGCGGGTTTTACGCGGGTTTTACATATTTTAAATGATCAACGCGGATTTCACCTGATTTAGTGGATTTTGCGCGGGTTTCACCCTGTCGTATTTTAATTATTATCGTTATCGTTATTAATCCCGGTCACTTAGTAGTTATCTTTTCCTGATTGGTTGAAAAATACAATAGAAATAATACGTGTACGTATACGTGTACATTACACAAGTTCCTGAATATATAAATGATTTTTTTTTTCTTCGCCCAACAATATCACAATAACATTATATGTGTACCGATAATTCAATATCATAGAAGCCGTTTCTTAACAAATGGATGTCTCTTGTCCAACCTCTCCTATTGATGACGATGAACATTTTGAGTTTGTCGACTATACAGCAGCTTCACATTGGGAACGTTTTATAACTACTGTTGAAGATATATTAGTGGGCTGGAGAGTAACAGACGGCCAACTTGGAATATTTGACGATTCGAACTTACCACCTCTTGGTCATAAAGCATATACTAAAACGGTTGGGGGCATTGATCCTTTTGTGAAACGAGAAATAATTGTTCTTGAGGATAAATCATATACTTTATCTTATCATTATCACCCAATAAAACGCTGGAATGAATTTGATATAAATAATTCACACTCTACAAGCAGTGCTCCTTCACAACATTTTCCACCTCCACCTACGACAACGCTTTTTCCTCCAAATCCTGATCCGTTTTCACCTAGTTCTGAATTTCTTCCACTCTCTCTTCCAAATACTTCATACGACTTTTCATCGGTAAATTTAAATACAATTCATCGATGGACTGGTCTTACTCATATTTTGGTTTTGACTCCAACCGATATTTTTTCTTCTGGATCCATTACAAAATCTAGTACAATTGATCTTAGTACCACAAAAATTCTTCTTTCATCTTTTGCTATTGTATTTCATAATACAAAATGTAAACTTCCCGTTTTTGTTCCAACTGGTCAAATTACAAATTTATTATATGCCGGTTATATGTGCTTGTTTAATAAAGATGGGTCCAAAAATATAGATTATGCTAGTGAAGTAGAAATAAGATTTAATACTACTTATAGTCGGGAAATCCCATCTCACTATTCTCATTTGGCGGGTTTGACAGATCTCTTTACCGAGAAAATGGATTTAAATCAATTACCATTCGGTAAGTCATTTGAAAAAAAAAAAGAAAAAAAAAAAAATTCATCAAGATTTTTTTATTCTATCTGCTAATACGAAAATTAGATTTAATCGATAACATATACCTAGATCTGACAATCATATGATTTTGGTTAAACAGATCAAGTTGATGAGCCTAAATTAGACAAGATGCCTCATCTTGGGATTTCCGTTGCTGGTTTACTCACTTATGAATTACAAAATTGGGATGATCAAGATTGGAAAACTTTTGATTATGATGATATTCAACCAGTTTCTCTTAATAATTCGAATGGCAAAAATGTTTCATTTGAAGATGATTTTTTCAAAGAATTTGAAGGGCAAAATGGCAGTATATTTAACAATGGAGATAAAAAGGATATATCTTATTCACAAACATCTGATGAATTTGTTTCACCAGTTGTTTCATTAACAAATTTACCTTTCGGCCCACCTAATGATCCATTTGTATCAATGTCGCTTACCGCATTTTTTCCTTCTGCACCAAGCAACACATATTTAGACAATGATGTTTATTCTGAGATGGATGCCATGAGAGCTTCTATTTGGTTGTTAAAATGCAAATTTCATCAAGAAAGTAACTTGCATGGCTTATTGTCTAGCCTTATAGATAGCGCAATTTCTTCCTGGGTTATTGATAGTGGCATTAGGCACCCAGAAACAAATAATGGCAATCGCAACAGAGAACTAAGAAAAATACCTAATCGTGATTTGCCAGGTAGCTTTAATGATTATGATTTGTTCGAAACAGCTCGATATGTCCGACAATCTACTGGTGTAATTGTTGACATGGATGATTCGGATATCGATAATATATTGCAGGCATTATTTGATGTATCACGAAAGAAAGGGTCTGTTCCATATTATAATTCTGAAAAAATCAAGACTTTAAGTGGTATCTCTCTGTTTTCTGCGGCAACACTAGGCCTTCATTTTCATCATACGAGAACTGTGCCATATAAGTCTTTTATGTGGAATTTCCTTGAATATTTATTAGAAACGGTTTCTAGAGCATCCAATTTCCGAAGTTATTCTCTTCTAGGATCATTGAAAATAGTTTGGAACGAAGTTCTTAAGCGTATCCGGTGGCATTGGGAGCGAAACGAACCGATACCCGATATTAGTATACATAATTGGTCTGATGATTCAAATTCTTCGTCTTCTTATCGAGATAATAATACTTCTTCAACTACTGACAATAAAAATGGACTATCTTTCGATAAAAAAGGAAATACCACCATTGGAATTGATATGCGATACAATCTTGTTCATCAAAAGTTATGCATGATTAATTGTTGCATTGAACGTCTACGACAATCTCGAAAAAATAACTTGACATTATCTACAAGTCTTAATTCATCTAAAGAACGATTACTCGAAGGTAATTCTTTTGAGTCATCAGGATCCGGATCTATAAAACCAAATAAATCTGTCATGGAATCAAAAAGGACGAGTCCAGATAATTTTCTGGTTCGATTCTTTGATCACATTACAGAGGATGATGAAATTAATATAGATCCTTCAGCATCAATGGTAGTTGTGAGACCTGAGAATTCGAATGGTACTAGCCACACTGATATAGTAAGCACAACAACTACGACCACTAATGGAGGGAAATATTCGAATGTAAGATGATGTAGTGTTTTTACCATTATTTCGCTCTAATTTAATACTTAAAATATTTATTGTAATTTATCTTTAGCATGTTCATTCTCCCAGCTTAGATTTTGAGTCATTGCCTCAAGATTATGATGGTTCTTCAGAAGAAGATTTTGTTGATCCTATAGACGAGGTCCCAGCCGTTCCTCTAAAAATTCCCAGGAGTTCGAATTCTAATCAATTTAATTCACGACGGTTATCTTCATTTTCCCAGGGTCGAACTTATTCATTCACACCACCGTTATTTCCTGATCAATCAGATCCAAATCAAAATTCATCCTTAACAGAATCTTACGTAGAACTTGATTATTCAGCAAGTATGGAATCAAATAAAGGATTTGATAAAGAAAAACTTACAATAAACGAATATGAAGTTCGTAGAGAGGTAAATGATGAAAACGAAAGAGAAGGTCATTTACGTCCGTTTAATGGTCTCACCTTGTTAGAAACTGGTGAGCCTTTATGGGTACCAGAAACTCAGGTGTGTAATTTTGTTTGTTAATGATACTCGATATCGCTTTTAATAACGCTAATATTTATAGGAAGTTGGTTTCATGACTGAAGATATGCTGAGTGAACAAGAAGAAATATTTGAAAAATTGGGCACGTCAGAAGACGCTGCTAAATTACGAGCTAAAATGCAATCCGCGCATTTAATGTCTGGTAAGCACTTTATCCATTGAATATTTTGATGTTCAACTGAACTGATCTTTTAAATTTTACTCTCAGATATGCAGGCTTTCAAAGCAGCAAACCCTCATGCAATATTGGAAGATTTTGTTCGATGGCATTCTCCACGTGATTGGATACCCAATGAAAGCGATCCAAAAAAAGGAACTCTTAGCCAACGAATGTTGGAAGAAGGCAATTTATGGCAAGAATTGTGGAAGGTAAAGTAGTATACATTGCAAATATTTTATGGCCTGTTGAATTATTCGTAAACATAATTATTTAAAATATATAGAGTGCTCAACGAATACCCGCGGTTCGTCAAAATCCATTATTTAAATATTCATTGGAAGCAGAAAAGGTATAATATAGTTATCTAATTTAATTGAAAATAATAATTTTATCATATAATTAACTAAAATTTATATTTAGGCACTTCATTATTTGGAGCATTTGCCCGTGAAAGATTTATTTAAAATGTTGGTCTTTACTTTATTTTATTACTATTTATACAGAATTTTTGAGATATTGCATAACGTCTTATATATGTTTATTACAAAATCAGGCTCTTGCCTGCAATATTCCTCATCGCATATGACACATTAGTATCTCATCCTGTCTCTAAAAATATTAAACAAGTAGCATCCGGTTTGGAGAAATTGACAAAGGAACTAGTTAAATTTCCATGGAATAATATAGGGTAAATAAATATTTGTAAGTTTCCAATAACTTGTCACAATAACCAACGAGCAAATCTTATATAATGATAGATCAGAGGATATATCATACGATGGGGTAATTCAGCTAATCCGACAAAATGAATTGTTGATGGGTAAAGCAATTTCACTCTTGCGAAAGGTAATCAATTATCATGTGATAATTTATTTTTACAAAAATTTCATCATAACTAATCAGAATAATTTATAGTTACCTAAACAATATTCTCTTGTCGAAAAACTTTTGGAGATGCCAGAAAGTCAAGTTTCTGATGGTAAAGAACGTGAAAGCGTATACGAGTTGTTTGCTTCTGGTGGTATGTGAATAAATAAATAGAATTCGTGTACATTCAAGATTTACAAAAACTTGTAATATAACTCTTATCTAAAAATACAGCTCCACTTAATGATTCATTTCCGCAACCAACGACGCGAGAATTTGTTTTGCAAACAACTTGTCTTAGGCCAACGCCAGTACCAGCAAGAATGTATGCGCTTTTAAATAATAACGGAATGAGAATTGTTGATATGGTGGGGAAAGATACTATTTTCATGTAGACGATAAATTTTTTGAAGGAGATTTTTTACAAAAACAGGAAAAAAAAAGAATATTTTTTTCCCTCAAAAGTAATTTATATTTTAATTATAGCTAGTATTAGTACATTTATGTATATTATATATTATATAAAAATATAGATTTTGGAAAATCATTAAATCAATGGGAATATTAAATAATAAGATATTAAAAATTACATTAGATAAGATAAACAACAAGCGTATATTTGGTAAATGCATTTACAATTGAAAAAAATTTTTAAAGCATTTTTATTTTTTTTTCGTATAAAAATTTTTTAAATAACATTATAGAGGCTGTTATCAATAAATCGAGCAGATTGTAAAAAGTTATAATATGAGGTATCGTGCCTTGGTGAGATCGTGATAAAAAATTAGGTATTTGCAGATCAAACAAAAAAAAACATTTTATTTAATTTTTTATTATATACATTAAAATTTTTTTAAAAAAACGGTTAATATTTGGTCGAATAACTATGAACATCCAATACTGCCTGGATTCTTCGTGGCATTGAGTTTACAACGCTAGAAGAATCGATACATCAAGTTTTTTTCACTTTTTCTTTAATGTAACCTTAAGATCTTCAACGTTTTTTGAGAAGTTTTTTTTTTGTTTCTGAACATTGTTCTTTAGCAATTTCTAATGGGGTTAAAGTTAGGAAACTTTGATGACCACTTTAATATTTCGATCTTCTTTAAGGGTAGGGTGTATGTAGATTATTTTTCATATAATCTAGATAGTATATTGGATTTTTATATAGTAAATTAAAATATGTTACTAGTAAAACTTTTTTATTTTTTAATTAATTTTTATTAAAATTCAATAATATATAGATTTAAATAAGTAATTTATTATATTAAAATTTTATAAGATATTTAATTTAAAAAATTATATTTGTATATATCTTGAATTTTCTCTGGACACTCTATGTTTTTCCCTGGTTACACAAAGAAGACAACTTTAATTGGCTAATTTCTGAAAGCTATAAAAGAATTTTAATAGTAAATTTTTATATCGAATCTTTAAAAATTCATATATCGATGAGTTTTAAACCAATTTTATTAATTTTACTACTGTTAGAATCACAAGAATCTGCTCTACAAGTTTACTTAAAAGCTCAAAAAATATTTAATTAGTAAAAATTTTTGTAATTCGAGTTATAAAAAAAATATACTATCAAGTTTATATATAATTTTAAATATTACACCCTACCCTTAAGTTATTTGATAATGATCATTGCAGTATGAATTGGACAATTATCATGCTAAAACATGATATTTGTATCTATTAATAAATAAACTGAAGCAATAGAATTTTATTAGTTTTGCATACAGGATTATACACTACTGTTTGTAATTACATGAAGAGTATTTAATAAGCTACATATACAAATTTAGTTATTGTCTATTTTAAGTAGTCTGCTGCATATGTAATTAGATTACTTAATTAGTTTTATACTATGTTGCTATACTTGTAACTTATTTGTTATCTATTTAAATACTCTATTTATTAACATATATAGATCCAACTTTAATATTATTACAATATCTAATTATTTAAATTAGTTAACTTGTTATAGATCTATTTATTCAAATTAGCTTAAGTTTTCTCAGATTATATTATATCTAACATATTATAGATATTGCAAAGTCAGTTAACCTCAAAACAAACCTACTAGAGTAGTTTATACTTATTTTATAAGTTTATTTAGATTAAATTTTTATAATATTCATATAATCTAATTACAACTTTTTATATTTTTACTAGTATTTTGTACTCTCTAAATAATCAGATTCTTTCAAATCTAGTTATTTATTTAGTTAGATTAATATTGTAATTAACAAATCAGACTTACTTATATCTTCATATTTGAGTTTTCTTTTTTAGATTTTACTAGTATAACTATTAAAAATTATACTATTTAACTTACTTAGAATTTTTACTATATAGGTTCTTTGCCTATAGATCATATTAAGATTTATTTATATAACATTATATCATACTTTTAATATTTAATCAACTTGATGTAATTTAATTTACAGAGTTAAAATTTCAAAAACAGAGTTTACTAAAAGTTAAATATAAAGATCTGAATAATTATTTAAATTTATTAACAGTGAGATTTGAACTTTAGATTATTTGTATAGTAGTCTAGTATTCTAATTCCTATACTAAGATTACTAGACAAATAAAGTTATTTTCAAAAATCATAATATATATTAGTTTATTAATTTTTTGTTTTAATTTTAAATATTGATTAAACAAAATAATAATTTTTTAATTTTATCAAAAAATACTCTAAATTATTAATTTTATTAGTTAATATATATGAGATTATCTATTGATAATCTTTTACAGTTTATAATTACATAAAGAGTATACAACCTATTATATATACAACTTTAGTTATTATCTATTTTAAGTAGTCTACTATATAAGTAGATCATCTGATTAGTTCTATACAAGCTACTATATCTGTAACTAACTTGTAAGTTATCTATTTAAATACTCTGTTTAATTAACTTATATCAGTACTTACTAATATTACTATAATATCTAACTACTTAAGCTAGCTAGCTCATTACAGATCTATTTATCTAACTTAGCTTAGATCATTACAGGTTATACTATACTCAACATATTGTAGTATCTGCAGAGCCAATTAACTTTAAAATATACTTACTAAAGTAGTTTGTATCTATTTTACAGATTCACCTAGTTTAAATTTTTGCAATATTTATATAATCTTAGTTCTTACTATAGCTCTTCACTGATATTATTTACTAATCTCTTCTAATGTTTTATGAGGTAGATCTTCTCAAATCTATTTAGCTACTAAGCCAAGTTAGTATTGCTGATCCTCTCTATAGAACAGACTTACTTGGATCTAACTCAATTTGCATCTTTTAAATAACAGTTTCTTTCTGAATTAAGTATTAGCTAATATAATTGTTAAAAGCTAACCAACTTGAGTTTCTATTATACAAGTTTCTTGCTCATAGATCTTATTATAATTTATTCATACAATATTATGTTATACTTCTAATATCTAAATGATATTAGTATAATATGATTTATAGAGTTACAACCTCAGAAACAAACAAAGTTTATTGTAAATTAAGTACAAAGATCTAGGTAATTATTCAAATTTATCAACAATAAGATTTGAATTTTAGACATCTTGTATTGCAATCTGGCAATCTAACTACTATATTAAGATCATTAGATTTTAATATCTTTTTATTTATAAAACTTAGAACTAAGTATTTATATTTATATTTTTTATTTTTAAAATGCTATTAATCTAATAGTAATATTAATTTTTATATTTATTTTATTAAAAAAAAATAATATATTCTTAATAGTAATTTTTTTTTTCTATTTATTTTGTACTAACTTTTATTATTAGATATATTATTATATTTCAAAAATTTCTTTTTACTACTATACAGAAATATATCTTTTTTTTTTTTTTTTTTTTTTTTTTTTTTTATTAAATGATAATATCAAATAGGAAAAGAATTAGTATATTTATATATCAAGGTGAAATATATGTAAAGCTAATAAGATTCCTATAATGCATTGCTGTTACTA
>CAJVPM010001219.1:0-12746 GCA_910592325.1 Scutellospora calospora | reverse complement strand
TAGCTCATCTCTCTATTTAAATAATATTGCAATATCTAATTCTAATCTCACAAATCTAATCTTCTACACAGATAGATTAGTTCACAACTTGATGACTAATCACTACTCCATAGGTATCGAATGGGTACAAGTTGAGAACAACTCTATAACAAATTCTTTTGCTGCACAAGTCTAATACTGGCTATCATCTTATAAAACAGAACTACTCGCAATACTATCAGCAATCAGCATAGCTCCTTGCTATTGCAAAATTAATATCTATACAGACTCATAATCTGTAATAGACAAATATCAAAAACTTACTCAAACAACAACAAACCCTTCATATTACTACTTATATAACAATTGGCCCATCTGGTATACTTTACTCAATCTTATCAAATCCTATAAACTCACTATTATACTCCACAAAGTATTAGCTCATAGTGATAATAATCTTAATAATATAGCTAATACACTTGTACAAAACTATCAAACACTTCTATTTCTTGAATTTAAACATACTAACTTATACAATCCAAACTTCTATATCATTTAGAAAAACTTTTTCATAGAACAATCTATACGTAAGTTAATTAAAACAATATGCAATGCTCATACTATTGCAATGTAGTCATCCCAAAACTATAATCAAATATGGGCTCATCTATATAACCAAATTAACTGGAACTCCACTTGGTTATATCTCAACAATAACAACAAATGATCACACAAATTCACCAACTTCAAACTCAGCAAACTTAAAACTTTTCGCATTAAACTTCTTTATAATGAACTACCAATACTATCATATCTTCACAAATATTATCCAAACTACATACCAGACAACAAATGCTTTAAATGCAACCAAACAGATACAAAACTCTACTGGATAACAAATCATAATACTAATATATTACAAGAAATTATCTCGCAATCAGTAACAGAAATTCTTAACTCTACAAACCTTGAAATTACTCAAGTACAATTCTAAATACTACAAAATCTAATTACTTATCACTCTTTACTTCAACTATCTACAATCCTTTTGATACTATCAACTTATATACCTCACTTAAAGGACTTCTTTCACATGCTCTTATTCAATCAATTCTACTATATACTAATTCACTCCATATAGCTACACAGATAATTATTAAGTTGTTTCTTAAACTTAATTCAAAAATTTATTAGCAACTATAGTTACCATATTGCTCTGAATATGCTAACTGGAAGCATCAATATAATATTCACATACCATATTCAAACTTCCAACAAAATAGTAGAAACAAACAACTACTAGTAATATCAGTTATTAATTACAAAATTGACTTAAGTTGGTTAGTCGACTTAACCAAACTGATTTTTATAAAGTTGACTTAACCATATATAAGTAGTACAAGCTCCAAAAAAAGAAACGAATAATTAAAAAATATTATATGTATTAATATAAAAATATATTAAATAATTCAACCATAATATTTAACTAAAAAAAAATTTTTTTCGATTTTTACTATATACGTATAAC
Source organism: Scutellospora calospora (assembly GCA_910592325.1). Taxonomy (NCBI): domain Eukaryota; kingdom Fungi; phylum Glomeromycota; class Glomeromycetes; order Diversisporales; family Gigasporaceae; genus Scutellospora; species Scutellospora calospora. The sequence goes on along the minus strand of CAJVPM010001219.1, from coordinate 11,239 downwards.
TTATATACTATATTTTGTGGGCTAAACTACTTTTTTTCTGTTAGATTGTACTAATAATTCTATTATATATTAAACATATAATACTATTTTTTTAATTACATTTAATAAATATAATATGTATCTCAAAGATACCCACACCTCAAATGATCTACAAACAATAGAATATATTCTAAAAATAATTATTCTAAATTAATATATTAGTTAAATTCAGTTAATTATAGTACTTTGCAAAAAGATGTAATTACATGATTTTTGTGAAGAAAATTTTTAAGATTTTAGATTACTACTTTAAATTTTCGATCGATTATATTTGAAATCGCCAAAATTCTTAGAATCTATAGAATCACAAATTTTCAAATGACATAATAATCTTCGAAGACTATACCTTTTTGCAAAGCACAATAAAATCATTGATTAGTAAGAATTTAGAATTCCAATTAAATAGTTTAGAAAATTCTAAAAATCAAAAACATATATAAAATTTCTCATGATGTAATGATCTAGTTTAATTATCAGTATATCTTTTTAAAATAGTTAAAATCCTAGAATAACACAATTGTAGTAATCCATTTTGTAAACACTATCCTGGCAGCTAAAACATACTCATTCTAACTAATAATCTACTAAATATATTTGCGTAATAGTCATATAAAGACAGAAGAGCAAATTAATACTAATTGATGATTATAATAAATATATACCTATGCTAAATAGATGCTAACTAAAAAAGTATAATAATTAAAAGCTATTGTTAAATTCAAAAAAAAAATTATATACCTATAATAAGTAAAGTATTAAATAAGGCTGTGTTAATATACGTCAAAATTATATATTGAATATTTAAGATTCATATAAAAAAAAGAAAAAATAAAGACAAATTTAAAAAAGCAAATAATTGATACTACTGCTATTATTTCAAATAAAAGCAACTTTATTGATTAAAAAATTAAATAAGACAAAAAAAATTTATCTAAAATATTTATAACAAAAGATAATTATAAAAATTAGTTCATCGAGTTAGTTATTATGAATCAAGAAAATTCTTTTACTTTTCAACCTAATTCAGCAGAAGATAATTCTGATTCTATTTCAATTATACCTTTTGAATCTTCATCGCTATATAATCTTGAATGTTCTAATTCTTATTCTGAAAATTCTACTTCATCATTATATGCTACTAAATATCCAACTTCACTATCTAATTATGAACAATTTACTTTACCTTCTGATAAGCCTGAAAATCTTACTTCACCATTGGATAGTTTTAACGATTCTGACTCCTTAAATCTTAACCCTATACAAAATACTAAAAAACATAAATCAGTGTTTATAACATCATCTAATAAAAAACCAAAACCTGAAAAAAGTTGAGTATGAGATCATATGAGAAAAAATAAACTTGTAAAAAAAGAAACAATATGTTTAGTTCCAATTAAACAAGATGGCAAAATAGAAAAATGTGAAGAAACTTTTGCTCTTCTTACCAGTATAAGCACATTAGGTGCTTATTTACGTACAGTACACCATTTGTCAGAAAATAGTAAATTATTACCCTTATCAGGTGCATCTGAACTATTAGTTTTCAAAAAACCTATTCATATAGCACAAAAAGATCCTACTCAACTTACATTATTAGATACAATAAAAAAACAACTATTACTATTTTCTAAAAAAAAAGATAGATTAACTTCTAGACTTCTTGCATAGATTGTTGACAATATGCAAGCACTTAGTATACTAGACAATAATAAATTTTGTGATTTTATATATGAAGCAGAACCTCGTTACCTGATTCCATGCCAAGATATTTTTTAAAAAAAAATATATGAAGCAGTTAATTATAGAGAAAATAAAATTCTTACTCTTTTCCAAATAACAATAAATACTTTTTCATTTACAACTGACCTTTGGTCAAATATGCACAAACCATATATTAGAATCACAGCCCATTGGCTTGATTCCAATTTTAGTTTAAATCAAATACTTATGACTATCAAGAAGTTATTTTATCCCCATACAGGGGAACATATTGAAGACTTTCTAAGATATTAGTTTTCTAAATGAAATATTTCCGAAAAATCATTGCTGGAATAACTGATAATGCTACATCAATGGTTAAGGCCCTTACTAACCTTGGAATTATTCATATTCGTTGCATAGCATACACTCTTCAGCTTTCTGTTATGGATTCTTTAAAATCTGAAGAAGTAACAAAGTTAATTAGTAAAGCCAAGGAATTAAATAGTTTTTTAGTGAATAAAGATAAATATAGAGAAATGCTTAAAAAAGTACAAGAAGAAATAAATAAAAAAATAACTTATGCACTAAAAATAAATACAAATTTTAGAACCAGTAGCTACAGCATCTGCTACACATTGGAATTCAACATTTGTACTTTTAGAACGTTTGCTATTATTGTATAAATTAGTACAATTATTTACTAAAAAAATAACTCAAGATGTTGATCAAGAAATTCGTAATGATGGAAAAAGACTAAATACTCTATTGTTAAATGAAAGTGAATTATTAGGTCTTAAAGAACTTGTGATTTTATTAGAACCTTTTGCTCATGCAACATCTTTAATGGGTAGTAGTACATATCCTACACTCTCTCTTATGCTTCCAACAATTGCGACCCTTCAAGAATATTTGTTTAAAATAGAACCAGTGCTTACTTCTCAAGTTGTTCGTAATGTTAGAGATGAAATTGAACTTAATATTGCTGATCGATAGGAAGATCCAAAAATAGAAGAATATTTAGCTGCAATCTTAGATTCTAAATTTAAAAATCTGGAATTTGCTCCTGAAAAATTTGAAGAGATCAAAAAATGTCTAAAACAAAAAATGCAAGCACTAGATGAGAGTGAAATTTTGGATGAGCAACCAACAATAAAACTATTTTCAAAATTGGCATCTTTTTTTAACAATGCTCCTATCATTAAAAAAATTACCTCTCCAGTTGATATAGAATTAAAGACATATTTTAAATTACCTCAAATGATACTATATGATCCCAATGATCCAGAATATAAAACTGAAAATCTACTTTCTTGGTAGCAGTTATATTCATTGACATTACCTCTACTTGCACAATTAGTTCACCAGTATCTTGCGATTCCAGCAACTTCTGTCCCTTCTAAACATTTATTTTCAATAGCAAGAAATGTATTAACAGATCAAAGAAATAGACTACTTCCTGAAAGTGTTCATGATCTGGTTTTTTTAAAAGAAAATAATAACAACTTCAATATTTACTCAGATCTTAAGTAGTCATACTTAATTAACCTATAAGCTAAGATATTAATATGTTAAATAACTTAATATTTTTAAATAGTTTCACTTCAGAATTTTTGCCAGTATGTGTTTTAAATAATATTTCAATCAATTTCTTAGTTGTATACAAATCCCAGGGCTATTATTAATACTATGTGTAGTTTTCTTTTTTTTACTTTTTAATAAAAAGTAGAATTAGTTTTTTCTTTACTATAATCAAATAAAAAATAGTTGTACATATATACATACTTGTACGTATATACTGTACATATTGAATATCATATCTGATATGTACTGTATATATGTATGCGTAATTTCATTGGTGAATTTGTATCATGTGATGGTGTCACTAAAAAAATCGACTTTCGGTTAAAAACTGAAATTTATAATCGACTTGAACTGACTTAATTAAGTCGATTTTTAAACATCGACTTAATTCACTAATAACTACTATCATGCATCCTACAATAACCACATAACTCATATAGTTCCTCTCAATATAACAACATATCACTATTTGAACTTGCTATACAAAAACTTTCAGCCTAGCCAATAAATTAGATCAAATATGGCTTCTCTACTAATTCTATTCTCTCTAATCAAGTCTAGGTAAGTCTTGACCACTCTAGTAGGTTTAGGTCACAGGTAATTCTAATATAGCTTTAGCTTTAGGTTAACTCTAGTTTTTTAGTTATGTTATTATCATCTGAGCTTCAATTCTTGTATGTAATTTATTACCAAGTAGTTTCATATGAACTCTTAACTATATTTTACCCAATAAAGATAGAAGCAAGACCTCATCTCAACTCACAGGTTAAAATTAAAAAAAATAATATATACAAATATGTATAATTAGAAGTCTTACTGTAGACTAGTATTAATCCTTACTCATATTTAGTAAAATTAATATATTAAAATATTGGATTTATCAAATTTATTGAATTAAATCAATAATAGACAAATAGTAATTAAAATTACTATTTGAAAAAAATTCGATTTAATTGATATTTCAATAATATTAATTAAGTTCTAAATGTATTTACTATAATCTTGTAAGATATATAAGCACTGCATTTTTTCTTCAATAAAAAATCTAGCTTACTGTGAGTTAAATAAAACAATTTCAAGTTTTGAGAATAAATCTCACTCTATAGTAACTCTAATACTATATTCTTAATCTACAATTACTCTCCTTTCAAATATAAATAAACTGATCTTGATCTTAATAAACCTAAACCAAATCTTTTATGACCTCTTTTGATACCTTCCACTATTAGGATTATTGTTAGTTTAGTAGTAAATTATGAATATTAGTTAATAAAACTAATATCTTGACCTACTTTCAAACCTTAGACTCCTATTTAGCCTTCAATAACAATTCTTGCAATCTTGTAAATTGAATTAATTATTTTTATTCTTTAGATAAAAATAATCTAGAGAATCAACTTTATCCTTTAGATAGAAAAGATCCAAATTATCTTTTTTATTGTTTTATCTTTCTTATTTTTTTTATATGTAAATTTGTCTATAAAAGCAATACAAGTTGCTCTTAAATAAAATAACTTTTATAAGTTTAACTTTGGAAAGTCTAACTTTTGAATTTAATAACTTTGAAGTTTCTTACTTTGATAAGTTAGTTGTTTATAAGTCAAATACTTCAAAATTCAAGTAAAAGTATTGTAACCTTGTTTTCTTATTTGTTATAAACTTAAATTATTAAAAGAATCATTATAGTTAAAACTTTATTATAATCAGAATAGATCAGTTTAAGGCTAACTATAAATGAATTATTTCTTATATAGCTTTATTAATAAATTTTTTACTTAACAAGTTCTCATTATAAGATTAATAACCAATTGCAAAGAGAACTAGATCATATGCTATCTAATCCTTTTTGAAAGTATAAAAATCTAAAAGACTAAAACTGAAAGAATAATAATAAAAGCTCAAAACTAAATAATACTTGCCTAAGAAAATTCTCTTTGCAACTTTAAAATCTAGACCAAATCCTTTACACCCTTTTTTAGCTTTCCAACTTAAGAGTTAATTGCTAGATTTGTAGTATTTATTTGTTTATTAGAATATGAATTTAGATATAACTAGAACCTCCAAACAAGTTATATACCAGAACAGTTTTAATATGAAAATAGCATTTGAATAAAATGCTATATTGGGTTTAGTTTGAAGTAAAGCTCATTGAATAATAGCTTTATATTATAATTATATAAATAAATTATTGTAGCTTATAGATTCTTTCTCTTCTCTGATTCAAGAAATTGTATTTAATCTAAATAAAAAATAAACAAAAAAAAACTTACCTAAGCCTAAATAGAAAAATTTTAAAAACATATTGAAAAGAATATTTACATAATTTAATTTGATCACAATGAATTCTTCTTAGCTAAAAGAATTAATAGAGAATATAATTATATTTTTTGAAGATATAGCTAAAGGCATAGTCCAAAAAAATAAGTTCAGATTCAAAGAGGCTAATTATATTAAAGTCCAAAGTTACTATAGTAGTAACAAAGAGAATCTAATTAAATAGTTTAATAACTTTGAAAAGCTACTAAAGCTAACAATTAGCTAGACTAGTATAGGTTAAAAATTACTTTTAGATATTTGGAAGAACTGGCTACTGAATAATTTAAAGATAACAAAACTAACATAAACTATTAAAAAAATAATACTTAAAAGAACCAAAGTTTTTATTATTTATTAGTTTCTTTTTTTGCTATGTTCAAAAAACAGTATAAGTAGTATATCAAATTAAATACTCTTATTCAACAAGAAAAAGAAAAGGTAGACTCTTATACAACTAAGTTTAAGAAACTATTAAGTCAAGTAGATTTAGTTGCCTCAAATTCGTCTTTTATACTACTAATATTTTATAAACAACTACTAAATTAACAATAATACTAATAGTAGAAGGCATTAAAAGTGATCATAAAAGATTTGGTTCAGGTTTATCAGAGTTAATGTCAGTTTATATTATTGAAGAGTAATTATAGATTAATGAATATAGTATTGAGCTATTATGCAAAAAGTTTTATTTTTAATTTTGTGACTGTTTTTATTAAACTCATAGTGAGCTGAGTTATCTTTATTGAGAAAAAAAATATAGCATTTATATACTTTATAATACTATAGTAAGTACAATAAATATGTATGATTTATTGAATATATTCCCTATATCTAATATTTTATAATTAATATTATACAAAAAAGTAAAAAAAACCTAACAAAAATAGTTAGTTTTATAAATATATTAATATGAAGATCTTATATTAATACTATTACTATATAACTTTGCAAATTGTAGATATATATAATAGCAAGTTGCTAATTATATCAATATGTTAGAATTTTAATATGAAATCATGTATGAAATAATTAAATATTTTAATTTTAAATTGACTACCTAAAATAATATTAATAGTCTAAAGTAATATCAATAGTTTAAATAATATAAATAGTCTAAAATAATATCAATAGTCTAAAATAATATCAACAGTCTAAAATAATATAGCAGTTAATAATATATCAGTAGTCAATAATAATATCAGTAGTTAAAAAACATTTTAATATGTAATATTTTGAAGTATTATAGTGAAAATACTTAAAAAATTTTATCTGACCAACTGTTAAAAATTATCTCTAATTTAGATATCTATATATAAACTCATATATAGATAATAATATAATATTTTATTTTATTAGATTTTTTAAAAATTATCTATTAATAGTTTTTTTTATATAAAACCTATTTTTATTATATTATTTTTAATAGAATGTATGATTATAATATATTAGAACATACTTATAAACTTAATAAAAAAATTATAATTTGATCTAAAGAAAATTTTTACTGATAGTAAATTGATCTTTATCTATAAATTAAAATATTGATAGTGCAGAATTACATATAATTTTATAATTTTATAATTTTTAATAATTTTAGTTTTTCAGAGCTAAAAAGAAATTGAAATATATGAATATTGAAAAGTTATAAACTAGTTTTAGTATAGAACTTGACTAGGAGTTTGGTTACTTCTATGTTTTAGTTTATAAACAATCAACTCTAAGTTGAAAGATAAAAAGATAGTATAGAGAATTTGGTTTAAGTTTTAAAGATCTTATGAATTATTTTTAAATTATAGAAGTAGATATTTTTAGATTCTAAATTCTTGTTGATTCTATTTGGTCTTTTAACTTTTCTTATAAGAATAATTTCTGTTATATGATATATGATCTGGTTTATTCTCTTGATTATACTAATAGTTTAATAATAATGCAAAGTTTATCAATAAAACTATCTGAAAAACAATTGATTATTGTTTAATTTGATATAAATTTGAATTATTATAAGGAGATAGTCTAACAATAATAATAAGAATCTGTATTAGGAAGTTACTAGGTAGTTATTTTTAAATTCAATTTCAATATAATAGGACTTTTTTAGTACTTAATAGAGATAGTATTTGGTTAGCTTAGTTTAATTTAGTTTGAAAACTCTTTGATTTAAGAGATAAGTAACTAAATCTAGTTTATAAGATTTATAATATATGTAATTAATTTATATAAAAATTAATATTATAATTATTTTTTATTTAATAGTAAATATTATTTATTTAATCTATAGAAATTATATAGTATATGAAATAAAATATAAGCTTTAATTTTATCAGATTTTTTAAATTTTAAATATTATTATCTCAAATATTTTTTCATAAGGTAAATATAATACTTTCACTTTTTGTTAATAATTACTATATAGTATATTTTTTACTAAGCAAATTTTGATAATACAAAAATCAAAAAAAAACTCATTTCTAATTCATTTCATCATCAATATCATTAATACCTTCTATGTCGATATTATTAATATTTTTACTAATTTTTTCACCAATCTAACTCTTTAGATATAATAATATCTATGTAGTTTTGAGATCTAATCTGTTATATACCCTTGTAATAGTAAGTTCAGCAATTGAAAATACTTGTTCACATAGTATACTTATTGCCTGAATTATAAAATAGTCATGTGTTATAGCTAACAAAACTAGAAATTATACCTTATAAACTTTCTACTACTCTAATAGATTACAATTTTTATTAATAGGAATGATAAGATATTTTTCTAATTTATTATTAATATTAGGTTAGATAGATATAGTTGAACAGAATTAATTTGTAAAATTTTTTAAATAGGTATGAGTATTATTTTAATTAAATAATATGCTTTCTAGTAATAATTCTATTTGGTTTGGTATATTTTGTATAGTAGTAGTTGAATAATAAATTATTTTACTACATAATAAAAATATTATATTATTAGTTTTATTACTAAATTCATAAACTAAACACTTAATTTAAGAATCTAATATAGTTGTGATTTTAATAGTATCATAAATATTTAGATAATATTCATCAAATTTGTGATACATAAAATTAGCTATAATATATTATATAATATTATTAATAATTTTATATTCTAATTTTTGCTTTAAGGTTCAAAAAGTAAAATAGAAGTCTTTAATTATTAAAAATGAAGAAAAAGAAAAGAACAAAGTTACCAAATACATAGGTTCTAAAATTGAAATTAATTCTTATATTATCAGTATTATTATTATAAATATATTTATAATATTATAATATAAAATAAAAATTTATAATAATATTTAAATACTTACATATTGTTATATTGCTTCTACTTCTTTAAAGAGAACAACTAACTAGAGAGACTAATAACAGAAAATACTTCATGTAATATCTTTGTTACTATATTTTGTCAAAGTCTTTAAAGCATTTTTATAAAACTTAACAAAGAAGATTTAGAGTAATTTGCAATTATGAAAGAGGCAACAATTAAAAATATATGAAGATATCAATAAATATTTATTTTAAAGTATCAGAAAGTTACTTTTATTGTGAAAGAGTGTGAAGCCTTGATAATGAAATCAAGGTTTACATATGCTGCTTTTATACTTTACAAAAAATTAGAAATGTAACAGGCTATATATATTACAGAAGCTATATATACTACAACTATCACTAATAAAATATATAATATAACTAATATATGTAAAATATATGAAATAAATATGATATATAATTTATATATGATAAGTAGTAAATGTATCTCAAAAATTATATGTAATAGATATAGTACATGTAATGAATCTTGTGCAGTAATTATCAGCTAATCAGATCATACAGATTATGATAAAAAGCCAGATTTTAATTATCTTGAGATCCAGTGATTGGATATTAATGATTCTTAGCTTATTAAAACTGTCTCAGTGAGCTGATTCTAATAGTATATATTTTATCTAATTCAGATCAGTAGATCAAAAGATATTAAGGAATTTGTATTTTTCTTTATGTTTTATATGTCAATATTCTTCTTAGCTTATTTTTGAGTTTCATGAAAATGATAGTTGATATTGTAATAAGATATAAAATATTATTCATTATATCAAATTCTTTAAGTTCTATATTCAAAATAGTTTAAGCAACTAAGTAAAAAGATATCCTATTAAGTACTAGTCTGCTACTATAACTCATCAGTAGATTTACTGTTAACTAGCAGCTATTGTACTTATGACTACTAGCCTCATAATCACAAATCCAAACCACTTTACTAAAGCAGGCAGATATTAAAATTTTTGTATATACTCCTTAAGAATGTTCAAATTTGGTAATAATTAACTAATCAGAATAAAGATTCGCATATATTTGAAATTAAGATTTTCTAATTTAAAGAAAAATTCAATATATATTAACTTTAAATTAAAAAAAATTAAAGTTATAAACTATGAGAAAATGGGCAAAAGAAAATACAGTTATCAACATAGGAGAGAGAGATCAACAAATAGAAGTATAAAAAGGTATAAAAATAATAAAATAAAAATATAAAAAGAAAATAAAAATAAAATATACTAAAAATAAAATATAAATATATAGAGTTAAGAAAGAAAGAAAAGAGAAGAAAGAAGAAGAAAAAATAATATAAAAAGATAAAGAAATAAGGTTTTTGAGTCAAAAAGTAGAGGAGTTAAAAGAAAGAAAAAAGTGGAGATATAAAGATAAAAGATTTAAGAAAGGAAAAGAGAAGAGGAAAGAAGTTTTGTTAGAGCAAGCAAAAGATTATAAAAGAATATAGAAGAAGGCAGAAAAAAAAAAGTTGAAGCATGAAGAAGTTATAGAAGAAAAAGAAGTAGGAGAAGTTTTTATGATGATGGGGGAGTATAGAAAGAAGCTTGAGAAGAAAAAAGGATAGTTGAAGTATATTAATGAGAAGTTTAAAGGAAGTAAAAAGTTTTACAAAGAAAAGATAAAGATATTACAAGAAGATAATAATAAGTTTGAGAAGGAATTTAAGAAGTTTCAAGAAAATATGAACAAAGAATTGAGAGATTATAGAAAGTTTTTAGATAGAAATAATGTTGAGGATGTTTTTAAGAAGATAGTTGAGTATAAGGAAAAGTTAGAGAAAAAAGAGGATAAATATAATCAGATATATAAATATTATAATGATATAATTGTATTTAGAAGAGATAAGAAGAAGGAGTTGAGTAAGAGAATTGATAAATTAGAAGAAAAGAAGGAGGGTTTAGAGGAAACAATTTGTAGGATAAAGTTGGAATTTTAAAATTTGTAAATATTTGTAAATAAAATAAAAAATTATTCAAAAATTTTCTAAACTAATAAAATTATTAAATAAAATTCTAATTAAACTAGGTACTTGAGTTGTTAAAGGGAGTTAGAATTGAGTATAATATATTGTATTATACTGGTATAATACATATGTATAGAAGCATGTAACAGAAATACATAGCTTCTTATGAAATTATATTTAAAATTAACTGATCTTTTGAATAAAATATATTTCGTATTAAATTTATTATATTTGATTATCACTTATCTAATTTAAGTTGTAAGGCTGTAAATATGTATGAATGAC
>CAJVPM010001218.1:0-12752 GCA_910592325.1 Scutellospora calospora | reverse complement strand
TGTTTCAAATTTTTACTAAAATTTTAATTTATCATGATGATCATATGAAAAATGATCTACATACCCCCTACTCTTAAGCAATTTAATAAAACTTTTAAAAGATTACAACTTTAATTATTACAACTTTTGTAATTTATTTGTAAAAATTTATACTTGGATTAGAAATAAAAATTATTTTTAGCTTCATTTATATATAAAATCTGAAAAAATTTGACCATAAATTTTATAGTAAAAATTTTCAAAGCAAAACTTTAAAGATTTATTACTCAAAAGTTTTATAATAATTTTAAAAAATTTCTTAACAAAGTTGTTAAAATAAATATTTTTTTTTTTTTAAATTTAGCAGTCATGCCATGACTTTATTTAGATTTGTTTTTCATTTAAAAACAACATTATTTAGTTATATACTATTTAATGTCTAATTTTTTAAGCTCTGACTTGTTTAGTTATCATATTGATACCTATGTACAATCTGCTATAGTAATCTTTGTTCTATACTAGAGTAGTTTATAATTTATAGACTATACATTAGTATAGAAAGGATACTACAGCCTATCATAACAAACTTTAAATCTAATTACTTAAAATTTCCTTTTTTACTTCCTTTGCTATACTATCCAATATCATTTTAAGACTACTATTACAATTTTCTAAATTCTTATCTATTCTGCAGTTTGTTTTTTTCTCTGTAAGCCTTTCCTTTCAGTCATTTTTCTTTTTTTCTTTCTGCACATAGTTTTCTTTTTTTGAGATCTTTTCTTTTTTCTCCCATGCTTTTATATCTTTGCATCAGTTTTTCCAAATTTCCTTATATACTAATTCTATTCAATATGCTAGAATAAGCTTCAGAATTTGGTTGTTATACTTTCAGAGCTGACAATAGACTTGATTTTTTTAGCATCATCTTCAGCAAGGTTGCTTCTTAACTATTCTTTTTTCTTTTGTTGTTTTATTATCTGTTTATATTAGAAAGCTTAGTGTATACTCGTTAGATTCTAATCTTCTTCCTTCCTTTTATCTTTATAGAGCTATTTCTATGCTTCTTCTTTGATTTTTTCAAGTGCCTGATATGTTTTTTCACAAGTAATCAAATGTCTAATTGTTTCTTTTTCTTTTAGACATCTTTTAATAGGCTATTCTTGTAAAGTTGTGATCTTCTGCAGTTTAGTATTTCAACAGTTAGAAGAAGATTTTTGATATATTTAATTTTAAATAATCACAAGTAGTTTACTTTAGAATTTTGATATTGTTTACAGCAGCTTTCAAGTATATCCTTAAAAGTCTTTTAATCCTGTTTGTAAATTCTTATTTGATATTCTTCATCATTTTTCTATCTTAACTAAGTCCATTCTGCTTTGTATGTTGTTTGAACGTCCTTTTAATGAAAGCTCTTAGAGAAGTAGCTAAACTAATCTTTTTCTATTCAAGAATATACTTTATACTATTATTACTAATATTGTTTAATTCTATGCTATTTGCTTCATATATTCTTTCTTTTGCAAGCTTATTTGCAAGGTTATTATATATATTTCCTGAATAACTTTTGACTTTTGTAAACATTAGCTAAACTGATTTGCTTTTGCAGACTTTCTTGATTGCATGTAGAATATTATTATTTTTCAACTTTAACTATTTGTGTATTTTTTCATTTTTAAGACAATTCTCAATTGCAAAGATTAAGCATATGCTATCTGTCTTTATTTCTACTTTGCATCTATTAAGAGCTAACAAAACTGCTACTAGACAAGCTACTAGCTCTGCACAAGTAGATAAGAACCAATTTTCTATCTTTTTTTTATAACAAAAAACTACATTATTTGTGCTATCTATTTGTACTATGCTAAATTCTATCTCTATTCTATTCCTAATATCTCCACTACTGAGTGAGCTATCTGTATAAAATACTATTTCCATTTCTTCTCTATTTGCCTCTAATCTATCTTTTAACTCTTCTCTAATTTTTTTGTCTTGAACAACTTGATTAATTAGCTCTGCTTTCTAACTATTTTTTACTATAATCTGCTCTATATTCTTAAATTTTTTCATGTCTTCCTTTCTGGTTTTTTGGTTCTTTTTTCCTATTTTTTCTAGGTAATTTTAATTGAATACTACTTCTGTCAAATTATCCTTCTTCCATATAAAGCTTAAGATATTATGAACTTCTTTAAGTACTATCCTTTACTTCTGACTATTTTTTTTCAGTTTGATTCCTTCTTTGTATACTTTCTGTTGACTGCCTTCAATATGCAAGTTCTCATTGTCTTCTTCTCAGATCTCTACTTCTACAAGCTTCTTTTCTTTTCTGATAATATGACCTATTTTATTTTTCTCTTTCTCTTTGCTTTTTATAAGTACCCATTCTTTCTTTCTTTTGTCATGTGAAATTCTCTCTTCAATTTCTTGTACTTAGAACCTTCTTCTTTTTTGATATTCTTCATTTACTACTCTTAATTTCTTATCTTCTATAATTTCATTCTTCAGAATTTGGAACTACTTGGCCTTTCTTCTGACATGTCTCTTTCTTTCTCTTACTTTAAGTTGTCTCCAAGTAATTATTCTTTCTTGTTCTTTATCTAATAACTGATTTATGTGCTATAAGTTGAGCTTACTTATGCCTTCTTGTACTTAGAGCTATTACCCGAGTAGAAAAATAATAACCCGAGCAAGTCAGATATCTGACCCGAGTTGTGGCCTGGGTCAACGAGTCATAAGAAAAATTATCAATTTTTTTAAAGTTAAAGTTAGTGTAATCTCTACATAAAGCTAATATAATGGTTCTTTAATAAAATCGGATCTCCCTTAAATAGAAATAATACGCCAAAAGCAAAATTATTGTTTATAAGAAAGTATTTTTCATAAAATAGTTCAATTATGCATATCTGATTAAAATTTTCAGTACATATATATGTACGTACGTACATTCACGAAGCAGTTAAAGCCATATTGTTATTTATGAATTGGGCTGAATTAGATAAGCATAAATTATTAGTATGTTATCTAAAATTAGTTAAGGCATTAATTTTATGAGAATTTTTGTTATTACTTATAAGGAATTGGTGTAGGAAAAGAGTAAAAGAGTTTGGTTTTGGATTTCTGCACTGCACGTATATATATAATTAAAACATTCCAGGTTATTGTTATTATTTCTATAGAATTAGTGTGAGAAAAAAAGAATAACTGTTTTAGGATGCACATATAAAGAATTGAATTATGGAATTGGTGTAAGAAAAGAATAAAGGTTTAGATTTCTTTTTTCTTTTTTTTTTAATATTAAAAAGGTTTAGATTTCTTGCACCATATATACATATATATATTTATTGTTTCTATGGAACTGGTATTAGAAAAAAATGCTGGTTTTGCGCTATATGTATATATGTTTATAAAATCAAATTAGTAAGTATTTCAAAGTTTCTAATGCTTATAGGCCATCTGTAGTGTTTTTGCACTTGTTATAAAAAGTCAAATTATATTTGTTGAAGATTACAAGTTGAAGACTACCAACTACTAATTTTAAAAAAAACAACCACTGACAAAACAAATAAAATTTTATGTAAGTACTATTCATCCTGTTTATTGTGAAAAAGTAATTAGCAAAGTTTTTTATTCTATAGAATTAAAATTATTAAAGTTCACTAACCTTGTAAGTATATTACCAAACATGTATTTATAAAAAATTAAGCTAAATTAATAGCATTCAAAGAATATTTAATTAATCAAGAACCAAAAAGTCATCGCAGATTTGAATTACTAAGCAAATAAATGATGAGTGATAAATATTTAGATGATATGGTATTAGAGTCTGAGGATGTTTTAAATAAGCCCGAGGATGTTGATTTGGATGAGCATGGGGATATTGATTTGAATGAGTGTGGGGATATTGATTTGGATGAGTATGGGGATGTTGAGTCTGAGAATGTTGATTTGGATGAGCCTGAATATTTTGATTTGGATAGGTTAGAATCTAACGATACAGATAGTAATAATAATAATGAAGATTCAATTCAGTCATCTGTATTATTACAAACTAGTGTAGTTAAAAGACAAAAAAAAATTGAAAAGCTGAGTGGTAGTCCTGTTAAAGTATTTTATAAGACAAGATTAATTGATAATTTAGAGTTTTGAGTTTGTTGTCATAAAATTTGTATTCCATGAACAAAATATTTAAAAAATGGTTCTACTTTAAATTTATAGCACCATTTAAGAAATAAGCATCATATTTTACAGACTATAATAGAAAGTGGCTGAGTAAAGGTTGTAATAGAGTGTAACAATTGTGAATTTTCTGTAATGCCAGAATCCTCTCAATTAACGATAATGCAATCATTTAACAAAGTGAAAAAATATGCATTTAATAACCCCAAACAAAAAAACCTTAATAATAATATAGTTGCTTTAATTATTGAAAAACTTCAACCATTTTCAATTATTCAATCACGAGCATTTAAAAGAATAATTGAAGGTTTTGATGCCTAGGCTAATATACTTAGTAATGATCGTTTAAAAGAAATTTTTATTAATTTCGAGGACAAGGTTTTGCAAAACTTTCGTGAATATGCACTTAATAGTGCTGAAATTGGTTATATTTCTTTTACTACAAATATGTAGATGTCAAATAATGGTAATCCGTATATCAGACTTACCCTATATTAGATAAATGATAGTTTTCAAGTAAAAGAAATAACTGGTAATATTTCATATCTCCTATACTTCCATACCTCCGATTGTCTTTTAAATAAAATTGTTAAAATTTTAGATAATCTTAAAATTAAACATATAGTCATTAGTGATACAGTTGACAATAGGTCAAATATTAAATTGTGTTTGGAAAAATTAAAGCGAAAATATGGCATTTATAAAGTTCATTGTTTTGGTCATACTCTACAGCTTGCAATTCATGATGTATTAAAAGGGTGTTCTGAAATTGCTAATCTAATAAAAAAATGTAAAGATGTCATATTACATTTTAGTGGAAGTCCTAAACAAAAACAATTTCTTTTAGAAGCCCAAATAGAGATGGAAAATTGGAATAACTTTCTTTTTGTAGTTCATGACGTCTCAACAAGATGGAATTCGACATTTTATTTGCTAAAATAATTAATGATCTTTAAGCCAGCAATGTATAAGTACAAGTCATTTTTAGCTAAAATTAATGATAATAGTTCGCTAAGAAGTTATGAAGAAAAAGAGTTGTCATCGATTGAATGGGAAAAAGTAACTGAATTAGTTTAGTTATTGTATCCTTATGAAGTTGTTTCAAAAAAATTGTCTGGTTCACAGTATCCAACACTTTCTTAAGCATGGTTTGCAATTAATTTTATTAAAGTAAAACTTGATTGTGCAATAACAATAATAAATAATGATGATATTAAAAAATTTGGAAGTCTTCTTAGTGAATCACTGCAAGAACGATTTTTAGAACCAACTAAACCGATTCGACTTGTTGCCTTTTTTGATTTATGAACTAAAGATATGCAAATATTTACTGAAGAAGAGAAATATCAAACTATTTTAGAAGTTCGTATAGAATATCTTGAATTAGCTATGAATTATTATGAAACAAACAATCTATTAGATTTAGCTCCTAATGATATAATGCATGGCGAAGATATTTTTTCTAATCCCGTGGCCAATTATTTTCAAGAAAATTCAAATCAAAATGATGATGATGATATTATTAATCGTGAATTTAATTCATATTTATTACTACCAAGGGTTCCAAGCGAAACAGACATACTTCAGTGGTGAGCATCAAGAAAATCTGATTATTCTATACTTGCAAAACTTGCTAGCAAGTATCTTGCTATTCCCACTATATTAGTGCCATCTGAATGTCTTTTTTCCTCTGCAGGTCTTACTATTATGGAAAAAAGAACAAGTCTTAATTCTCAATTTGTTGAATCAATTCTGCTTCTTAAGTTAGCTCTAAAGATTTGGCCTGTTTCATATATTTTTAACTAGATAATAAAAATTTTTATACTTAATAGTTCAAAATAATTGAATTTAATAACTTAACAGATGATTATTTGAATTAAACAAATAGCTCCAGAGTTAAAGTTAGTAAACAGGTGCTCGGCAATATAAGAAAACATGAAGTATTTGCAGATCTAAATAAATCAGTAAAATTAAATTATGATATATTTTTAAAATTTGACATACAAAAAAATAATGAATCACATACAATTAAATATTTAATTGTTAATAATTAAATATATTAAAATAAAATTTGAAGTTTACTGTGTGATGGGACATATGAGGAATCACCTGAAGATTTAAAAAATCATTCATGTAAATTATTAATTTTGAATATTGTGAACATACATATGTATTATTTTGAAAAAATTATTAAATACTTATTATTAAATAAAAAAAAAAATTGGGATAGCTTGATCCATTCTGTTTCCGAGTAAAAATGTGTTCTATTTGGTGAGATAAAAGAAAAAAAAAGTGTTCTATTTAATACGTTTTTTACCAATACGGTTATGTATAATAATGACGTATCTCTTTTATATTGATCTTGATATACATATAATTGCGTAATTTAGCAAGTTTTACCTATTTTAAATTTTAACCCATTTGACCCAGGTCAAGGCAATTTCTGACCCATGACCCGTTGGGTTGGGTGATCCATACGGGTCATCTGATCCAGGTAACAGCTCTACTTATACTTCTTTTATATTATATTTATTAAAGATATTATTGAAAAGGCAGTTTTTTCCTTCCTACAAGTTTATAAGATTCTAACTTGCTATTAAGTCATTTTTTACAACTCTTAAATCATATCTTTTTGTATATTATATTATTGTAGCTCTTAGATTTTTATGCTTAATTTTTTTTCTTCTTATATTTTTTGCTGTAAATATGCATTCTAGCATATTCATGTCTAGTTGTGACTGCTTTAACCTCATTAAAGTAGTAATATCTACAATACTATTTGTATTCATTCTTATGAAGAGCTCTGATATATAGTACTCAATATACTTTTGCCATAGGCTTACTACTTCAAAAATTTCTTTATACCAAAGAGCTGCATTTGCACATGTAAAAGGTAGCTCTAATTTCTATTTAATTAATCTAAGCATAGGTTGGTGTATACTATCACATGATTTTTCCTTTAAACATATATTTGCTAGCAGATATTCGAGCTTTGGAAGCAGGACTATATTGTTTATGTATATTATCTGGCTTGTTGAGAGTTTTTTGTATTTTAGTATACAAATTAATTTTCCTATTTCTTTTTTATACTATAGGATACTTGTTCTTTCTTGTTTTCTTAAACTTATCTAAACTCTCAAAAACCTCATACTTTTTTCTAGTTTTTTAACTATAACTAGGCTTAGTAAGATTCTGATTTGTATATATTCTTCTTTTTTCTCTTGCTTGTAGGGTCTCCAAATAATTGCTTCAGATTTTGCTCTGTTTATCTTAATATCATTTAGTGCAAAAAAGCTATTTGATACCTGTATAATTTTTTGTAATGCCTGCTTTGATTCTGCTACCCATATAGTATAACATATACTAATGCTGAAATCATAGCTTTTTCTATTTTATATGTATATCTTTCAATATCTATTAGTCACTGGAGCTCTATTTGGTACTCAATTTCTAGCTGCTATATTCTTACTAGCAGTAGATCATAAAATATTCTCCACATTAGAGGAGAAATTACTTCTCCTTGATCTATTCTATCTTCTGCTATAAAAAAATTTGTTAGGCCTTTATCAGTTATTACTCTTATTTCATAGTCTTAATATAATTGCTTGATAAACACAATTAGATTTTCTAGGAGTTTAATTCTTTTTATAAAGAGTTCTAAAGCATATATACTAACTGAGTCGAAGGTTTTCTGCATATTCTGAAAAGCTATCTACAACTCTTTTTCTTTTTGAATCATATCTTCAATAACATTATTCAAAACATGAATAGGTGCCATAGTACTTTCATTAGGTAGTCCTGCAAAGTTTGCTCTTTTAGAATTTGCTTTTCAACAAAAACTTTACTTAATCTTTTTTGAACTATTCTAACTACTAGCTTTTTAAATGTCTTGAGTAATATTATTAGTCTAGTACTAGCTAAGTTAAATTCTCAATCTGTACTTTTAGAGATTAAATATATTTGTCCTAATTTCTATTTTTTAGAAAATTTTCCTTCGTAGACTATTTTGTTTGTAAACTTAACCAAATATTCTTTTGTCTTAAAGCTTACTTGCTTTATGAGCCTGTAACTGATTCCTAAAATACCAGATGCTATATCTTCTTTTAGCATATTTGTTACTTTTAACTATTCTTCTTCTGTTATTTTATCTATTACTTCTATATACTAAGCTTCATTGATTCTTTCTTGTTCTTTATATATATTAGCCTATTCTTGATCTATTTGCTCGAACTTGTGATCTTACTTTCTTAATTATTCTTTAAAATGCTTTTCTACTTCTCTTTTAATATTGTTGCTTTCTGTAACTAGTTTTTTGCTTTTGAACTTGTTTTTGCTCTAAACTAAGATTCTATTAACTATAATCTTATTATGTGGATGTTCAAGCAATTTGTTTAGCATTTGCTTTTGATTTTCTAGCATTAATACGAATCTTTCCTCGATTCTTTCTTTTATTTCTTTTTCTTTTGCAGCTTGCATTTCCTTTTGTACTTTTTCCTTTAATACATTTCACTACTCTTTAATTTCATTATAGTATCTTTGTTCTAGCATTCTGGTAGCTGTGGTATATTGATCTTATATTCAGTATTAAGGTGTTCTATTTGTGTATCTAAAATTGCTTTCTCAAGTCTATCTATACTTTGTCCTTTATCTTTTGACCCTTTTCTAAATATTCTTCCTAGGACTTTAGTGAATATATATATATTTAGTACTTATTCTATGTTAATTCAAAGTATAGAATTGTTACAATTATCTGAAAGTACTCTAGAGTACTGAAAGTCTATATAATAACACTGTAAAGTACTAGTAATATTTCAATTTGGTACTGTAATATATTCAAGAATTTGTGCTAATGCTTACTGTCTCAAAATAATGCCTATGTGTAGTTTAAAATTTTGGTTCAAATTGGATTTAATTTAGGGTTATAATTTTAAATTACACTTCAGAATATTATTTTGAGACCATATAGTATTTTTTTTTTTTAATATTTTACTATATTTTTTAAATATATAACTAGAATTTAATTAATTTAAAAAATTAAACAATTCAAACTTTAAATATATATTAAATAACTAGAATTTAAATAATATGAAAAATTGATTCAAACTTATATATATTTTTAGTAAACTTCTAAAAACTCTATACTTGATTATTAAACATATAAAATTAAAGTGTATAAGATATTTTTAACTATATACTAGATAACTTTTCTAATTTAGTTTTAAGAAAAAATTTGCATATATCTTTAAAGTTAAATAAGTCTTTATTAGAATTTTAAATATACAGCATATTTTAAAAGTAATAATATATATATTTTTCTTTAGTTATAAATACATAAATTATAATGATTAATTAGAACTATAAAAGGCAGTTAGATGTTACAGTAACGTTAGTTTGTAACAGTATGGGTTAGTTGAACAGAGTGTTTAAATAAGTAACTAACAGGCAGGTTACAGGTATGGCAGCATAGCGTAGTACTAACAGGTAGTCTAACGCCTGCATAGCGGACTACTTAAATTAGACAATGACTAAAGTTGTACGTGTGGCTTGTTGTACACTCTTCATGTAATTACAAACTGTAGGAGAACCCCATGTAGGACCTTATATATCAAACTAATAAAATTCACTCAGCAATATAAGCCACCTTAATAACAAAAAAAAAAAAAAAGAACTATAAAAGTAGTTAAAGTTGTAAATATTAATTTATTGTTAAAATTTTTATTTCAATAATAGTTTATATAATTATTTCTTTTCAGTAAAATATATTTTAACTTGCTTGCATTATTTAAATTTGTTGAAACTCAATTCTTTATCTATTTAATTAATTGATCAAATATTGATAAATTGATTAA
Organism: Scutellospora calospora; assembly: GCA_910592325.1. Taxonomy (NCBI): domain Eukaryota; kingdom Fungi; phylum Glomeromycota; class Glomeromycetes; order Diversisporales; family Gigasporaceae; genus Scutellospora; species Scutellospora calospora. The sequence continues at coordinate 2,751 of CAJVPM010001218.1, read as the reverse complement.
ATATTGATTAAATAAATATAGTTTCAATTTTTTAATTATTTTTTATTTCATAATAGTTATTTACAATAATGTTATTAAAAAAATATAATTCTTCGTTATCTGAATTTTCAAGTATTTCAACAATATTTGAGTCTTTAAACTCACAAATAGTACCTTCCAAAAATTTATTAAAATCAAAATCTTCAAGCTTTTTAAGCATATTTTTGTGTGATAACTTTATTGATTTAACTACAACTTTAAGTGAATCATCTGATATTGAGATTCCTAAAATAGACATAGATGATTTAGTAAGTTAAATAAACTTTAATTAAATTATTTTTTTTAGTTATTTGATATAATTAATTATATAATTTATATTTAGCTATTAGAGTACTATATATTATATAGAGAACAGATTTTACTTTAGTTCATCTAATTACTCAGATTAATTTATTTAAGTCTTTCAATTCTTCTTATATAATATTCTGTTTCTAACTTTATAAAATCTAGATTGTCTAATTAATATCTATTTTTCAGAGTCTGTTAAGTCAAAAGGAAAATTATTTATTTCTAGGTATTTCTAAGAGATTTTAGTAATAGTCTAAATTTATTTATTTAAAGTTGAAGAGAGATGTGTTTGAGTCTCTAATCTAGAAAATATATTAATATTTGAATGTTTTTATTCTAGTTTATGAATTATAGTAAAGTAGTAAAATTATAATTTTATCTACTTATCTAATTATCTTTTAGATTGAGAAGATTTTAACTATTAAAAGGCTAAATAGTTAGTAACTAAAGTAAAATAATTTGTTCCAAAATATTTATGAAAAAGTTCTATTGCCTATACTATAGTAGAATATTCTAATTCTGTTGCTCTATAGTTAACTTCTTCTTTTTTACGACTTTTGTTTGCATAGGCAATAAGATATTCTTTTCTATTATCTGCAACTTGGCTTAAAGTTACTCTAAATCTATTATAAGAAGTATTAGTAGAGAAGATAAATTCAGACTTATAAATTGAATAAATTAGAATAGGAGCTATAACTAATCTTTGTTTAAGTTGATCAAAGCTTCTTGTTATTATTAGTTCTATTCATACTTTGTATTAAGATGCAATAGCTAATTTAGAAGTTAGGCTATCCTTTAGATTGTAGGCTAATACAAACAAATTTGTCTGCATTTTTGCATTTATTCAGCTCTGATTTATTTTTTTAAAATACAAAAATATTAAAAAAATAATTATAGATAATAAAATTTAAAAATAAGAATTATCTTTTTGCAGTATTTATTTTTATATTATATATATTTTTTTTTAAACTTAGATAATCTTGCCCATCACTTTATTAAGGAAAGCTTAACAAGAAGCTATAAGATAACATACTATAAAGACTTATACTAAATTACCCTCCTAGATACCAATTCGGACTCACTTGGCTGCCTTTAAGGTGCCTAAGTATGATCTGCTATAGTAACAATTTCTTTTATAAAAAATGTTAAACTATCTAATAGCCTACTAGTTTCCTAATTCAAGGGAAGCTACTACTAGCCTATATCAAGACTGTCTAGTCTTTTCTTAAAAACTTTTTCTACCTATATTCTAGCAAAATAAAAAAAAAAATAGTTCTACGAAGGGGCAATATAGGAGATAAAAAAAAAGGGGAAAAACAAAAAGATAAGAGTAACTAAAAATCTATATAGGAAAAAAAGAAAAAAAGATTAGAAACAGATGAAAAAAGTAAAGAAAAAAAGACTATTGCAGTCTTGATATATACAAACAAAAGAAAAGAAAAAAGATTGCAACAAAAGAATACTATAACAGAATAAAAATTATATAGTACTTCAAATAAATGAAGCCTTTACTCTAGATCTATTGTATGCTATAATAAAACCTAGTAGTTTAAAGAAATCTGCTAGAAATGTAAAGAACAAAACACCAAAACAAATACTAAAAGACCTGTAAATGTATTTGTTTACATCACCATTTCGTTGTTATTGATTTGTACAGAAAGCTCATATGATGTGTTCTCTAATTTAGTAGGTATATTCCCAATTTAGATGAAGTAAACATTGCTGATCATTTTGAATATGTAAGCTGCATCGCCACTTTTTGTAAGGAAAAACACTAAAAGCAAAATAATAAGAAGAAGGACTATATAGTGAGAGTACCAATAGTAAAGATTTGTAGAAGTATATGTTATATAGAATAGTATATTCTACTAAGTCTATACTCTTGCTATTGCTCAAATATAACTTGACAAATATTTCCTTAGTTGTTGCCAAAGCTACTTTTTTGATAGCTTCGTAAACTTCTACTAGAGAGCCAAACTTACAAGGAGTAGTCTTTTTCAACTCTGTTTCATATTACCTATATACAATCTGAAGCTTTTGAATTCAGTTTCTACTTAGTGAAGTTTTGTTTTGTAAAAATATACTAACTATATAATATTTGTAGATCAGTATTTTATAAAAATATTAGTATGAGAGATTGTCAAAGAGAGTTGAATGCAATTTTTTGTTTATTTTTATATTATAAGAAAAAAATTTAGAATTATATATGAGCTAAAAATAGCTAATTTTATAAAAAAAATATTTGCAAAAATTTTATCAGTATTTCAAGGCAAACTTGTTTAATTTAAGTTTTAGATGTATAATTTATTAAGGGTAGGGGGTATGTAGATCCTTTTTTATATGAAACCTATGAAAATATTTTTTTTTTTTTATAATTACAAAAATATTTACTAAGTAAATTATATTTAGACTTTTAATTAAAAT
>CAJVPM010001217.1:0-12756 GCA_910592325.1 Scutellospora calospora | reverse complement strand
TAATTATAGTAGTTATTCATAAATTCTAATTTCCTTCAAACTATTAATTCTCTCTAATTTTAATTAGTATGAATATTGCAATTATTATGCTACCTAGGGATGCAATACATATTCTTATGTATTCTTATTTAAAATTTTTGCTAAATATATAATAATAAAAATTATATATATTATTATTACTGTTAATACTAATTAAAATTTTCAAATTTTCAAAAACAGTTTTAATCTTTTATAGTATTTAGTAATTATAGAGATGAATAGGTCCTGAAAAGACTAAATAAGAATCAGTCTTTTAACTAGTTCCACAGTTATTTAGTCCTCAGTCTTGAGATAGTCCAAACTAGTCTTTATAAATAGTTAAAAATATCAAATTTTAATTATTAAAAAAAAGTATACTATGTAATTGCTAATTCTATTACTAATATCATATAATTTGAGTTTCTCTGCTAGCTAATAAAATTGTAGTATTTTAAATAACCAAAGACTATTTTTTTAGAACTGAGACTAGAACAAAAACATTAATGAACTAGTCTTATTGAGGACCAGAATAGACTGAACTAGACTGATTCATCATGTAATAAAAATATAATAATTTACAAGTTATTTATTAATTAAAAAATACATACTGATTATATAAAAAATTATATTGCAGATTTGCGAGTCGATAGTGTAGTGGTTAGCACTCCCAGGTCATATTCGCAAGGTCACTAGTTCAATTCCAACTGGATGAAAAAAAAGCTGTGCTAGGATCACGAGTGTTTATGATCTTAAAGGGATTTTCTATTTCTACTTCTGAACAAGAATATTACAAGAATGAATGATCTTATAGGGATTTCCTACTTCTACTTTTGAACAAAGTACTACTGCAATAAATAAGCTATATAAAATAGCTACAGAAGTTATATGGCACCCAGATAAAGAGATAATCTGACAAGAAACATCATTAATATTAGGTTTCCTAGATCAGGACATTATAAAACAGGTAATAGCATACTAAAAGAAGACGGAACCTGTAAGGCTGTATTGATGGAGAACTATAGACCTCAAGAAAGGAGGTTCTACACCACAGGGCCAGGGACCTGAGTTACCACAATAGTGGTAAACTTGTTAATACATGGTATAGAGAGGCTAAGGAACACCACTGGTGATGTATGTAGCAACAAAATATGTAAACTTACAGGAACTAATTAATAAAAGAGCGCCAACTGTATCCTTGATATTAGTATCGAGGAAATTAAAAAAAAAAATTATATTGCTCATCTCTAATGCTACCAGTATACTTATTACCTAAATCACAAACTATTATAGTTTGGGTTTGTCTATATCCAAATCTATATATATATGTCTAAATTGTCCATCTTAATCAAAAAGTAATTACAGCATTTAGGTAACCAAAATTAGTCTTATATAGTACCAAAATTAATTTTTATATATGCTAAAATTATTGCTAAAATTTTTTGATATGAAATGCTATCAACTAAAAGAGATCATTTTACATTTTAAAAAAAATGAGTTTTTATTAGATTCATATATATTTTGACATAATTACCATTTTTTAATTATAAATGAAAGTTGATTTGTATAATAAAAAATAGAGATAATATAGAAAAAATTATACAAGGCTAAGCATATTATGAGATTACCTAATAGTTACCTGTTACTTTTAAACAATCCAAATCATAAAATTTGTTAATTCAGATTAATCCAAAACTCAATTATCTTATAATGAAATATCCCTTAAACTATTCAAAATTCAGAACAAATTTGTTCTAAAATTTTTTAATAGTTATATATATTACAATTATATTAAAAATAATATTATAAACAATACAAAATACTATAAATAAATATAAAAATAATATTTTTTATTTATTTATATTCATGTATTTAATAAAGTAATTTAGATGTTGTTTATTAATATATAAAGAAATATTGTATATTATATATTACATCTAGTTTTGTAGTGAATTCTTGTCATGTTTTTCATACTTAAACATATATTAAAACTAATATCAAACACAAAAATCTCTCTCTTTATAATATATTAGATAATGATTTTGTAGAAGTAAATAATTAATAGGTAATTTAAATTTTTTAGTAATATAAAATAATTATTTTTCTGAATTTTGATTATATAATTCCAATTAAATCTTTGCTTTTTTTTCAGATATATAATTTTTTGGCTTATGTCTAATAATTCTTCTATTAAATTCCATACTAAGTTTATTCTAAGATCTTTGTAAACTATGATTAAGTTGAGAGTTTTTAAAATAAAGAATGTATTAACAATACTAGTATTAAGAAGCCAAAAAAATAATAGTATCTAAGTGCAATGTACAAATACTTGTATACTATAATAACTACTTAATTGGTTAGCTATATCTACACTACTCATATTATAATCATAATTATTAATTATAGTAGGGATAGAAAAATTTTTTTACTTGCATTATCAAACATACTATATACTTTATTAGCATTAGTACTAGTTGTTTGTAGTTATTTTCTTTCTTTTTTTACTTAATATTCTTTATCTAAAATTTTATATATAGTTGTTAATATAGTTACTAAACTATTATCTATTTAGAATATAACTAATACATCATCTACAATTGCTCTAAAAAGAGTATTTCATTCTATTTTTTGTAATTTTTTAATTTTTAAAAAGGTAGAAAATTTTAGTATTTAATTAAATAAATTTATACTTGTAAAACAATTATTTATATAAATATCAAATATTTTGTCTTTAGAAAGTTAAGATATTAAATAATATACTAAATAGCCAATCTTATTAATATTTGAAATCAGATCAATTTCAGTATTAGATTTGATATAAAATATAAAAATAAAATAATAAGTATACTCTAAATCATACAATAAAATTATTTTATATCTCTCTAGTATAGATTTATTTTTAATTTATACTATATATCTACTTCTTCTTCTAAATTTAGCAACTATTTTGTTAATTAAAACTTGTAATTTTGATAAGTAAATTAACTTAAAAATATTCTGAATAAGCAAAGCTAAAGATTCAACTTTTGAATACTATAGCAACTGCAATATTTTTATTTCTGGTTTTGAAATATGAAGATAATACTTTATCTTTTAACATTTATTTATTTATTTTTTTCAAAAAAAAACATTTAAATTAAATTAAATTAAAATTTTAAAAATAATTAAAAATAAATAATATAACTTGTTCAAATCGAACTAATATCATATATTTAGTAATTTTATATTGTAGATATTTCTAATCTATTTTCTAATAATCTTCTCTACTTAGCAATTTGAAAACACCTATATAAATTAATAAAGCTAACTATATTAATCATTCTTCTACTGTTAAAGAAGCTCACTTATACTCTTTACTTGCTAATTTTGCAACTACATAATAATTTGTATTTTTAATAATTATATTTAGTAGCAAATCTGAAAAAAATAATTAAAAAATTAAATATAGTATAACTTTACCAATAGCAAATTTGTCAGATAATTTTATTTGAGAGTAATAATATAGTTTTGTATGTTGAAGTTTTTGAAATAGTAGCAGTAATAGTAAGTAAAGCAAGTTTAAAGATTGAGAGATATATTTTTTTTGTTTAACTATTTTTATTGACTTTTGTTTTTTTTTTGTTTCTGTTGTTTGTAGTTTCAATTTCAATTTCAGTTTCTTCTTCATTTTGTCTTCAAACTTATCTATAGTATCATCATCTGTAAGATTATTGATCTTATTTTTAATTGCATTATCAAGTTTAGTAACAATTCAGGTAAGCTTAAAGATATATAAGTTATTATCTTCAATATTAGTATTCATATTTTTATCTAAAAATAAGAATATGTAAAAAAATTAAATAAATAAATAAATAGAAAAAACAAGTCTTTAATTTTAATTAAGTAATATAGATGATAATCAAATCTAAAAAATTGAACCTAATAATATAATTTCTGTACAAAATATAATTTCTATATAATACAAAGAATTTTAATTAAATTTCTAAATAAAATAGAACTAGAATTTTTAATTAAAATAAGTAAACCTTAATTTATAGGGCAATACAAGTGCTATATGAATTACTAATTAAAATTTAAAATTTCAGAGCAAATTTGCAAGAGAAACAGTTCAAGAGATATGTAAAAATAGGATATTTTAGTTAACAACACTTCATATAGTATAGTTATTTTAGAAGATTTTATATAAAAAGTTTAACAATGCTGAAATATTTGCTAAAAATATTTTTTTTAAAAGTAATTTAGATATGCATATATACCCAAATTCCAAATCTTAAACTCTGATCAAACTTATATCTTTTTTTTTTTTTTTTTTTTAAAGAGTGAGGCTTTGTCTTTGTTATTTATTAGATAAATTGTATAGGCATATATATATATAGAATTACAAAAAAAATTTGCTAAAAACAGGAAGCTAGGGCTAGTTTACCCTTGACCTAGGCTCTGCTAAAGAAGGTCAGACCTCAACTAGTCTCTGTAACAAAGTATGATATCAGAGAATTGATTTGTAAAAGAAAAATGACTAGACTAGTATTCTATTTTGTTATCAGTTTTAATATTTTTTGGTATAGGTATTGTAGAGATTGTAGAGTTGATATGAAAGTTAGGAGTAGAAAGAAAGGTATTTGTAGAAATAGATATATTCGAGTTAGAGCTTTGGTATCGAGGAATCTATAGTTTCTACTATTAAAACTATATTGAATTATTTTTTTATAGTATATTAACTAGTTATATAAATTAAGTTTATTATTTAATCTTTAGATATTATATATTTTAAAGTTAATTTTTTTTAGAATTTTTTCTTTAATTATTTTTAATATTATCTAAATTAACTTTTATAGTTATATTAATTTGAATATATTATTGTTAAAGATCTTTTAGTTTAGTTTTAAAAGATTTAGTAGATTAAAAATATGTAGAAAAAATATTTAAAATATATATAAGAGTTTTGTAACTTCTAGTACTTTTTTTTTTTTTTTTTTTTTTACCTCCCTCTACTATTCTGAAGGTCCTTAGATACCTTAGGATCTGTCACATCTTTTAAGGTCAGAGTTATCATTCTGCAAAGATCAACAGAAGGCTGCAGGCCTCTGTATATCACCGAACTCATGAGATAGCCCATGCTTTATTAAGTCTGTCATATAATATCCTGGGTCCCTGGTCCTGCAGTGTAAGACCTATGTTCTCTAGATCCATAGTTCTCTAATTTCACATGACCCACTAGCTGGATCATCTTTTTTATTTTAGTCCTTATACTGAGTTTCCTCAATGTTAACATCATTTGTTAACAGATTATGCCTTATCTAGTCATTTCTGACACCATGGTTATGCTAGCAGACTACTTTTGTACATATAGATCTTGTTATTTTCTAAATAAGAAAGTCCACTAAAGATCTTTTTTCAATTGTAGTCCTGGCAAAGTTTTATTACCCAGTTGGATTCGAACTCATGACCTTGCAATTATGACTCGAGAGCACTAACTACTACGCTATCGACCCACAGGTCTCTAGTACTTTTTTATATATTGTAATTTTTTTTTATTTTTAAGATAGCTTATATTGCTAAGCAGATTTTATTAGTTTGATATATAGGATTATATATGAGTAATTCTTTATAGTTTGTAATTATATAAAAAGTATATAACAAGCTATATATATAACTTTAGTTATTATATATTTTAAATAGTTTGCTATACAAGCATTAGACTATCTGATTAGTTCTAGACTATGCTACTATATTTGTAACTTACCTGTGAGATACCTATTTAAATACTCTGTTCAACTAACCTATACTATTACAAACTAATATTACTATAATATCTAACTACTTAAGCTAGCTAGCTCATTACAGATCTATTTACTTTTTATAGCTTAGATCCTCTTGAGTTATATTATATTTAACTTATTGTAGATACTGCAAAGCTAATTAATCTTAAAGCATATCTACTAGTGCAGTCTATGCTTATTTTACAAATTCATCTAGCTTAGACCCTTGTAATATTTATATAACTCTAATTTCTTTTATAACTCTTCACTAGTATATATTATTAAATTTTTCTAAATGTATTATGAAGTAGATCATTCTAATCTAGTTAGCTACTAAGCTAAGTTGTTGTTGCTAATTCTTTTTATAAACTGAACTTATTTGTATTTATTTCGATCTATATCCTTTAAAAGAGTCTTCTTTTTGATCAAGTATTAGCTAGTATAACTATCAAAAACTATACTACTTTACAAACTCAAAGTTTCTACTATGCAGATCTTTTACTCATATATCTTATGCAGATTTATTCATATAATATTACTATTATACTTCTAATACCTAATTAACTTAGTGTAATACTATTTTTTATAGGGTTTAATATATCTCTTAAGATTCTTTTTTAGGAATAGGCAGAGTTTTCTGTAAGTTAGATATACATATCTAGATATTATTCAAATTTGTTGACAGTAGAATTTAAACTCTAAACCTATTGCATAGCAGTCTAACAACCTAACTACTATACTAAATTATATAGACCTTACTTATATATTGTAATTAGAAAGTTAAAATATAAAAAAAATATTAATTTGCTTTAGAATACTACAAGTTATTCTAATATATTAGATATTTTACAAAGTTTATCAATTAAATTATCATTAAAATTTTTAAGCTAAATTTAATTTTTAGAAATTTTTTAAAGTAGTAATATTTTTTAAAGTTTTTAACTGCAATACTAAGTTATCTAAATATAGTAATAGAAATAGCTAAGTTAACTTATTAGCTTATATATACTCTTTAGAAAAGTTTAATAGATCTATAAAATTTATAATTATATAACTAAAAGGAAATATAAGGATATTATTATCTCTACTTAAAGCTAGCTTTAGCTATAACTTAATATTAAAGCTATTATTAAATCAAACTTTTAAAATTATATTTTGAATTAGAAAAGTATAACTTTTGGTTTTAGTTTTTAGCTATAGTTTGAGCTAAGCTAATAAACTTTTGTTATAATTTTGAAGCTAACTTTAAATATAGCTAATTTAAGTTTTGTAATTTTATAATAGCTTAAGTTATAGTTAATAGTAGCTTAAAAAACTAAGCTATAACTTAAATAACTTAGCTAACTTAAGCTATGATATATATATAGCTTAATTATATTATAGTTTAATTTTAGCTATAGCTTTAGTAAACTAAGCTAAGCTATTCTAGTTAATTATATAGGCTCTTAAAGTAAAAACTAGAAAATTTAGCAGATTACAGATTTTGAAATATTCAACAAAAATATTTTTGTTATACAAAATTAAAATAATCTAAAAATAGTCTATTTAAGATTAATTTAGTTAAACAAATTTATTTAAACAAAGAAAATCAATTAGAGAAGCTTTATTAACAAAAAAAAATATATAGAAAATTCTAAACTCAAAAAAGAAAGTAAAATTCAAAGAGTAGCACTGAAAAAAGTATAGAATATTTCAAAATATGTTCTAAAAAAAGACAATATACTATATCTAATATTTGATAGAGAAGCTTTCAAAAAGATAGAAGAAAGCACTAAAAAAAGGAGTTTAAAAAGTTTAAAAACCTTAAAGTTATTAAATTAGAAAGTAGCTAGAAAATAGAATTAATTAATTAAATAGTTTAAAACAAAGAGATTAGAAGAGAGCTTAAAATAGGATTAGAAGCAAACTGAGAAAAAGACAAAATAGTTTTTTTATATGAATAGCTCACTCAAAAGAAAAGAAAGTAGAAAAGAAGCAAAAATAGAATATAGTGTAGTCCAAGTAGATAACATAAATAATGTAATTTATAATTATAGAAGAAGAATTTAAAACTGGTTTTCATCTACTTATGCAGAAATAACCACATATCTAATTACAATTCTTTTAGCACTCAGCAAATATAAAGTAGAAATCTGAACAGATAGCATATATACTATAGTAGCAATTGAAAACTATCTAAGATACAAGAAAATATGAGAATAGTTCAAGTCTAAGAATAGTAATATCTTATGAGCAATTAAAAAAGCAAGCATAAGCAAGTCAATCTAACTAAATTTTATTAAAGTTAAAGGCTACTTAGAAGATGTGTTTAATAATATAGCAAACAGTTTAGCAAAAGAAAGCTCACAGAAACCTTGTATTACAGAATTTAATAATATTAGCAATAGTAATATAAGGTTTATTCCAGAGTAGAAAAATATAAGTTTGGAAACTCTGCTAAGAGCCTTTATTAAAAGAACTATTCAAGCAATCTACAAAGTAAAATAGATATAGTTAAGGAAAAAGAAGGATAAGGAATATCAGTTTAGAGTTCAAAAGCAAGAGTAGAAAGCTTTTAGAGAGATACTAGAGAGCTACTATAAACAATTTTCCAACTCAGAAGCAAATTACTTACATCTGTTCAAAATTAAATGTATCAAAAATATCTTTCTAATAGTAGAAGTACTGAATAATAGAAAACTATATATATATAAAAACAGGTTATACAAAAATATGCAAAGGAAAAAGAATTAAGTAACTACTTAATCAAATATAAGAAATCACAACTGGTCCTAATAGAAATTGAAAAGAAAGTATAGAAACAACTTCATAAAGATGAAAGGAAAGAAAAAGAAAAAGATCTTGAAAGCTTCAAGCAAATATTAAATAGCAGTTTGAGAGAAAAAAGCTAAGTACAAACAGAATAGCTAAGAAGAATTCTTAAAGAAGAAGAGGCATTCAAAATTAAAGATATAGTTAGATTAAAAAAGATAATAATTAAGTTTTGGTGTATGTTCTAGTATATTTAAATAGAACTATTTTATAAAGAAGTTTGAAAGTACTAATGCAAAGATAAAGAAACTTAGAAAAAAAAGAAAGAAAATATATCTCAAAAAGAAAAGTACTTGTGAAAAGAAAAAATGAAAAAAAATAAAGGAAGGAAAGAAATATAAGAAAGATATTCTAATGAAGAGTAGTAAAAGCAAAGTAGATAAAGATATAGATATAAGTAGTATTAGCCTTAAAATAGCATTAAGTAGTATAGAAAGAAAAGTTAAAGATGACAAAAAAATTAATTAGTTATAAAAGTAGTTATGATAAGCTATGACATTTATTCTATAAGGACTTGTTTTTTGTTTTAATGCAATAATAACAATCTAGAATAAAGGTTACTATAGCAGATTATACATAAGTATTATTAGAATAACTGAGTGAGTTATAACTTAAAAAATTATATATTAGAAAGTTCAACCAAATAATATTGGTTTTATTATAAAACAAATCTAAATAAAGTTACAGCATGACTACTGAATATTTAAAAAAAAATCATTTAAACAAGATTATTAGATATTTCTAGAATAAAATACATATAATATTTATACAAAAATTTATTTTTAGATTATAGTGTCAAAAACTTTTAACTATTATAACTTATTATAAAAAGTATAGATATCTGCTATAATATAAATATTATCAATTCTAAATATAGTAAAATACAATAATTAACTAATAAAATTTAAGTTATATATTTTGTTATATTATATAATTCAAAATATTAGTAACTTAAAATTTAGTAATCAGATTAAACCAATTTTTAGTTTATTAAATTTAATTTATAATGACTTTATTCTAATTGAACTAGTAAATAAAAGTTATAAATAAAAAGATAAAAAGTTAGTATCTTAATACTAGCTTTTTTGATATTATTTATTGAAATATATAAATAAAGAATTTTGCTATTTACTACCAGTAGTGATTATTACTGGTAATACAGACTATTTTTTACGTGATCATGAAATATGAACAACTTTAGTTAGTCAAATAATTATCAACTATATAGTTAAATAATATTTATTAGAATAAGCATATGCATTTCGCTCGAAATACTAATGCTATAATAAATTATTTATAGTATCCCATATAAAAATCAATTAAATGACATCAGCATTTCATGCAAAATACACATCTAAAAGCATGATATATATTTGAAATCAAGTCCTTTAATTATATCAAATCGGCTATTCAACTAAAAAAAACTGACTGGTTAATTTGAACTAATAATTAATGATTACATACATACTACAAAGTAATTAAGTTAATCAAAATCGTTAGTATAACATGCACTAAACAAAAACATAGATCCTGAAGCAACTTTAAAAATCATTTTATCAACAAAATCTTTCATATATCTTACCTTTTATATTGCCAAAATTGCTGATAAAATGATTATTTGAAAGTAGGCATCGGGAAAATAGTTTGCTTGCCAAATATATAGCAATACAAAAATTAAATTTGGCAAGCAAACATAATGATGATGAATAAATGAGATTTTAGCTTATCAATACGTAATCAATAATAAGCAATCAATAATAAGCAATCAATAGCAATAACAAAATAAGCTTTCAGCACCTAACAACAATTAAACAAAATTATAACTGCAAATACATAGCCCTAACTTTAAACTCGATCTAACCATAAATACCTAACTCTAACCAAACAGCTGTATATACATAATTCTTACTCTAGCCAAAATTCATTACAAATACCAGTTTCTCTACTACTTAATGATTCTTTTTGTTAGCTAGATCAGATTTATACTTTGAACATCCATAAATATTATAGCCTTTACCCAAACAGTAACTGCAAGTTTTAGAAGATGAAGTATAATGTTTATTATATTCTTCAACAGATGACTTGAGCCGTTTAGGAGGTCATTCTTTCAGCTTATGATATTCTAGATTAGACACCTCAATATCATTCAAAGGTTGTTATGTTATTTGAGTGGTTGTGGGAAGTGCTGGTGATAAGTTGGAAGCAAGTTCTACAACTTCAGAAGCCATATTCAGAGGTAATATTTCTTGTTCTACAACTTTAGTGAAAAATATACTTGGAGGTAAGTATATTTCTTTTATGTCTAACCCAGTATCATGATGATATTTCATGATGAATTGTACTAATACTCCAGTTAATTCTTTAGTAACACCCTCAGAGACCACAACTTGGACACTAGTTTTGGCCACAGACATCATTGCACTAAATTAAACTTTCTTGTTAACATGCTCCCTAATAGTTGGTATATAAACATCACCAATTCTTAATTGATTAATGTAATGTAATGGTTTAGTCATAGTACTTTCTACACCTTGAGAGATTGTAATAAAATTCATAGTATCAGATGAAAATGAATCAAACCAACAGGTATGAAAAAGCGATATATGAAATATTGCATTGCTTGAATAAATAAAAACCTGATATTGATATTGACATAACATTCCTTGATTTACAATTTGCATACAAGTACAAAGCAATATTGAGTCATTAAGAATAGCGACATAATGTGGTGTTGAAGCTAATACGATATATGATACTTCCTAAAGCTCTTTAAGTGCATTAGAAGGTATATCAGTCATAAGTTCTAATAAACAAATTTGAGGTATATCATATAATCATTCAATTATATTACTATTATTAATATCACATTCATTAACCTGGTCAATTGAAACTAGAGTTGCTTAATATAATAAAGCTTGATTCATTTGAGCCCTTTGTAGAGATAATGGAATAGGTGCCAACTTAGCCTCTAATACAGAATCAATTCTTTTAAATATAGTATTATAAATAGACACAAGACTAACAGATGAATTAGACTCATAATAATCTGCAATCCGAGTATATTGTGCTTTCTTTTCTAATTCTTGATCAATAGCATTTACTAATTCCCTTAATAAAGTACCACGGTCAATATGCTTTTTAATAACCCCAATGATAGATTCGACATGCTGAGTAGATTCTATTCCCACTATAAATACCTTAGCTACTAAATATCTTGCCCATGATGTATGATTATTATAAAGCTTTTCGAGATATAAATAACATAATTCGTATTTTATCAACATATTATAGTACTTTAGCTCAAATTGCTCTTTGCTACAGCTGTTTCGCATACAATAAAAATCATTAACAAACTGTTTCATTGTATCAACTTTGAGCTTAGCTTTTGCTTTCTTTTTGATATTTTCAAGAAGATGATAAATATATAACATATGACATGTCTGCAGATAGGACACATGAACTGCAGCATTCATTGCTATATCACTATCAGTAAACAACACCTTGGGCTGAAGATTATTAGTTGCTTTCAACATACATTGTAAAATCTAATTGTAATCAGCCTGAGTCTCATACTTAATCAAAGCTTAGCAATAACTCTCATTTTAAAATTATTATCAATGCCAACAAACAAACTAAGAGCCATCTTATATCTGTTAGTCTTTGCTGTATTATCATGAATCACAACATCATGGAATCTTGTTCAAAGATTATTGTATTGTTGACTAGTCATCCAGAAGAGACTAGTAAGTTCATTAGACAGCCCTTCAAGCCGTAGTATAACTATATAATCAGGATCAAAATCATGTTGCTGTAAAAGGTATGATAGCATTGTACTTGTATCAGATTCATCATAAATTCGTACACCTCTAAACTTCTGGATCGCATTATACAAGTTCTTTTTTTTTATATGATATTAAGGGAATTCTTTAACAAGGAGATTATACTGCTGACCAGCACCTAAACGACCATTTGTAGTATAATGCTCAATCTTATTCAGGATTTCCTGTAGAAGATGTAAATTTTTTGGCATCAATTCAATAGTTGTTACATTATAGCTATAATTATGCTTATTGTTAAGTTTAGTAAGCTGTACTTTTTTTTTATACTTTTCAAGATAAAAACCAACTTCTAATTTGCAATTTGTTTTACTTAAACTACTATTATAGTGCAA
>CAJVPM010001216.1:0-12764 GCA_910592325.1 Scutellospora calospora | reverse complement strand
ACAGTAGTATTGATAATATATAGATATCAACTGATCTACTACAAAAGTTTGATATACTAACTCTAATTGAAGCAACTAGTATCACTGATAGTGACTATATTATCCTACTATTTGGCATACAGACTTTACTTGTTCAAATCCTAGAAACAAGAAAAAGAAAAAGAAAATTCTTCTTTATGAGAAAATAAGCAATGAAGATTGAGAACAATTTACAGAAACTATTCAAAATGAAATATTAATACAACTAAACTATATTTCTATTACAGATAAGACAATGCTAAACAAACAATGGTATTTATAGTCTGCTATAATCAAAAAGGCAATTAACAAACATATTCTATGTATCTATAAAGCACTCAAAGCTTTTAATACTCTATTATTAAAAGCAACTAAACTATATTCAGCTCTAAAAAATATTAAAAAATGCTTATGATATATTGCAAATATTAGAACTCCTTTCATATCATCAGATACTCAAATTTTAAATGTATACATACAAAAAGCTACAACTCTAGCTGAGATAGAGGTTGAGTCTCTATTACCAGAGATATTCTCAGCTATACTAATTCTCAATATTACATTTACAATCTATACTAAAATACTACAAGATCTCAAACAGTTAAAAAATACTATTTGAAAGAGTCACAATATTGAAAAAACTTAGAACAATTAGAAAGAATAAAATTTTATTATATTCAGACTTCAAAAACAATACTAGCCAAATAATAAATAGTATTTTGCAATAATACAAACTACATATAAGCTTTGAAAAAATTATCTGCTTTGACAAGATAATTACAGGAAAAGAACAAATATTAGCTAAAACACAATCATACTTTATATAGTAGACAAGATATAACTTCTCGGACAATACACTCTGAGATGAATAGCAACCTTATTATAATCTACTAAGGTATATTAATTTCTTAATCTATAACTCTATGCTCTTACCTTTTACTATACAGGAGATTACTTCAACGATCAATACATCACCTAGAAACAAGGCTATAAGTTCTTTATGTATTTCTAATAAAATTTTAAAACACTTGCCTCTAATAGCTATCTCACTTCTGTTAAATATTTTTAATGTATATATTGAACTAGAAATTATATAGTCAACTCTGTTTATACTGAACTTTTGAGTCTGATCAAAAAAAAAGTTCATTATAGCTAATTACTATGTTTTCTTAAGAGAATAGCTCTCTTTATACCAAACTACTATTAAAATTTCAAAATTTTGAGTTCATTATATCTAGAGTTTATTATAAAAAGGTTCATTATATCCAGAGTTGACTGTACCAAACTAATAGTTAAAATCTAACCTATAGCCAATTTCTAAAAAATCATATTATACTCATGATTTAAACACTACCAGATTAATCATACTCATTGACCATACTAGGAAAATTTTTATCAAAATGATTACAAAGTATCTAACAGAGATTTTAACTAGAAATTCAGTACTATCACTATACAACTTTGCTATACTACTACATCAATCAACTCTACAACCTATACAGCATTTCACAAATATAATAAAGAATACTTTAACTACAAAACAAAAATACTGGTTACTTTCACAAGACATGTCAAAGATGTTTGATTCTATATATATACTAATATTAGAAAAAACACTAAATAGAATTCAAATTCCTAAAAAAATCTCTAATATTCTCTTATTCATTCTAAACAACTGAACAAATTAAGTAATCACAGACTAAGATTTCACTTAGCCATATGATATAGAAGATGAAATAGACTAGGAGGAAACTTTTTCACCTCTACTTTGGAGGATATACTATGATCCTCTAATATATAGAGTTTACAATCAGCATATAGGCTACAATGCTACTATTCATACTACTTCAAAACCTAAAAATATATATATCTCAACTTTAATATATATAGATAACTTATTTTGGTTAGTATAAAGCAAACAAGCTCTTCTAGAAATTCTTCAAATAGCAGACTCATTTTATAAACTTATGAACATAAAAATAAATCTATCTAAATTAATATTAATTACAAACTTATCTGATAAAGTCAAAAAAATTACATTCTAAGATCAGATAATTACTGTAAATAATAACATACTCTACTTAAATATTTAGGCTCTTGGTTTACTCAAAATAGTTGTTCATTAATAGTTCAAAAAAAGATACTAACAGAAGCAAAAAACAGTCTAAAGTTGATGCAGTTTGTACAAATAATAGAAAAACAATCTATTTACATTATTAATAATATAATAATTCTTCGATTAACAAATAGGCTAAATAGTGCTTACCTTACTCTAACTCAACTTACACATATCATAAGGCAATATACAAGTATAGTAAAATATAAGACCAAAATCTCCTGTTTAATACCAAACTCTTTCTTCTTCAATTCTGATATATATGCTCTAAAAGACTTTTGACAAACTCAAACAACTCATCTAGCAGGCAATCTAATAAAAGTATTAAATCAACTAGATTTTGATTCTTCTTTTCTAAAATATCAATTGCAACAACTTCAAGATACTGCCTATACAAATAATTCTATACTTATACACTTACTAATACTTTCAAAGCAACAACACAGAACACATACTGAATAGGCTATAATTGCACTCCATAAACTTAATCTACAAATTAATCATGAACTTAACAATTGGCCTTTTCTTATCAATCTTTTTGGTACCTCAATTAACTATATACTAACAGGAACCTCTGATATATGCAAATTTAAAGAACAACTAAACATATACAATATATCTTGTATTGAACAGTTTCTAAGCTCAGATAATTTAAATCTACTTGAATAGACAAGCTTCTATCACAACATATAAAAAATTCTATATGGTCTAGCTTCTAAATAGTTTTCAAGAATTAGTAATCTAATTACTGAGCTAGCAAATCCTTCAACAGACTATATAACTCTTAATCCATTTACACTTTATGAGATAGAGCTACCTAAAGCCAAATAGATTATTACAAATAACTTAACAATAGGCTATATCAATTCTGAAGCTATTTAGCCTCCAATTCGATACTATATACTACAACAAAACAATAGTATATTAGCTTGTAAAAGTTGTAAGCTAAAAGACTATAATCTCAAAAGAAAAGGATACTACTTCACAATATCATCAGATTAAACAAAAGTATTTAAGCTACAAGTAGATAGCAAACTTAAAGTATATGCCAATCTGTCAGATATACAAAATATACTTAAAATAACTAAAAACAAAAATACTGAAAAAACTCTACAACAAATAATACAACTCAGACCTCTTTGTACATTTGAAATAATCTCAAAAATACACTAAGAACTACTAATGAAAGAAAACTTTCTACAAAACAAAGTCAAAGTTTCTATTATCATAAAAAGAAATACTGATACAAACTAAATACTTTCACTATGCAAATTTTCAGATTCAAAAACAATATGATAATACTACAATATAAAGTAGTCCTTGCAGATTAATATTCTATTAACATTACTTATTTATATAGTTACTATACTACTATTAAATATATTACTAATAGTTAAAACTAAACATTCAAAACTAGAAGAAATTATATCTCAACTATCTAATATTCACTCATACAACTTCCTAAGCTTATGCAAACAGAACTACGTACCTGTTCTTGTAGTATTAAAAGCATTGTCAGTAAATCTAAATATTCAAATAGAATATAATAAAGACTTGAATTAGAAGAGCAAGCAAGATTAAAACTAGAAGACATATATATATGCAAAAGTAGAAATGAAAATAGTAGTATTTATGAAAGCAAAATCGATGAAGTGCCTACTAGAAGACAAGTAATCTGCTTTGAAGAAGTTAAAATGATTTAAACAAGATTATAATATGAGACTTACCTAATGGAACAAAGAGATCTCAAATCTTTGAAATAGTACGACATATAGGAAGAATTGAATAAATTGAAATAATAAGAAGTTCTATAGGCAGAACTAGAGCAATAGTAGAATTTAAAGAAAACACATATAACAAAAGATTTCTAGATAAGACATGATGCCTGCCTTTTAGTGATCACTTACTCATAAAATTAATAGCAGGAGTTGACAAACATGATATACTATATGCAAGAAACAGATTCAATACAAGACTTTTTAATTTACTAGAAAATACAAATAAAATTCTTCTATAGAGACAAGTTAGAAGATTTAGTGTGAAAGTATTATATATCTTCAAAAACACAAACGATAACAAAATAAGAAGTATAACAGTATACTTTGAATCCGAAGAGGACTTAATAAAAAGTTCAAAATTTGCAATATATTACAATAATATTAAGCTAAGATAAGCAAATTTTGAAGCAGATAATACTAAAGAAGTATTTAGCAAAGAATATAATAAACAAGAAACTACGCAAGTAAGAAGTAACAAAAGCCTAAGGAAAAGAAAAGAATCAGATTTAGATTCTAAAGCAGAGTGCTCCAAATATATACAAAATACGGAGTATAATAGAGTGAGTAACAGATATGAGTCAAAAAGTACACTAGAGAGAGAAGCCTCAGGAGCATTATGGAGCTGAAGAGATACAGTTAGAAATGAATTAAGCAATAGTGAAGAAATAACAGACAATATATCAGAAAATTATTTGTCTTTAAAAAGAAGCAGAAGAAACATTAGAACAGAGCTCAAAAATCAAGATCATCAAGTAGATCAAGAATCTTCCTTAAAATATATATTATAATAGCTCTGATACTTAGAAAAGAAACTTATTAATATAAAGAAAGTAGGAGCAAACTGCTCCTAATAGTAGCACTAGTTGAATCAAAAAAATCCTGATATGAACAAGAAAGAAAACTTGCTCAACAGTGCAGGAAAAATTTAGTCAATGATTAAACTAAATCAGACTTTAGAACAGTAAAGGTAGCTACATATAATATTAATAGACTGAAAGCTAATAGTCATAAATTAGATTTAGTAATAGAATAGATATCAAAAAACTATATAGACATATTAGGAATTAATGAAACAAATATCACAGAGTGACAAGGCAAATTTATACTCAAAAATAGAAATGACTATATAGGATTCTGAACTAAAGTACGTGAAGACAAATTAAAAGGCTTCAGAGTAGGTTTAATAGTTAATAAAGTGTAGGAAAAGCATATAGGATGGGTTACAAAATATAGTAACTACTATATTAACATACTAATATTATTTAAAAAGTATAAATTACTAGTGATTTGTATATATATCTCATCAAATAATAAAGAAGAAAAGAAGAAAATTTAACAACAAGTAATCAAAAAGATAAGAGATTGTGAGAAAGACAACATTAGAGTCATCATTATAGATGACTTCAATAATATCAGATCTAAAGACTTGGATCAAAACAATGATGCCTCAAGTAGAAAACAGTCTCTCCCTTTTCTAAGATAGTTAGAAAACTCAAGTCTTAAAGACGTATTCAAATTAATATATCTATGCAAAAAAGAGTTCACATGGACAAACAAGATAGCTAGCACAAGAATAGACTATATCTGGGCCTCAAGCAGATTATGTTAGTGTATCTTGAAATGTGAAATAGCAGAAGCAGAATATATTACAGAAAGCAATCACAAATTCATATTAGCAAGTTTGGGTATAGGGATAGTACAAAAAACAAGTTCGCTAGCAAAAGAGAAGCATATAAAAGAGAAAAAAAGAATACTTAAATTCGATAAAGCAGAAGAAGAAGATTGAATAAACTATAGAACAAAGCTAAATGAAAAGTTATCAAAAGAGTTCAATATAGAAAGTAACAACAAACCTCTAGAAGAAATCTGTGTAAATAAAAATATAGATGAACTATAGAATATCATTGCAAATAAGATTATAGAAAGTGCATATGCTATACTTCCAAATCAAAAGATATCTGCAAACAAAGTACACTTTTTTTTTTTTTTTTTTTTTTTACTTTATACAAATGCCATCAGCTGAAACTTTATTGGTTATTTGATAGTAGGTAATGATACATATTGTGAGGATACAACTAATCATATATACAACTTTAGATTGTCTATTTAAGTAGTCCGCCCGAAGGTTCTACACTAGTTGCGATACCTGAAATCTATTTAAAGATTCCCTATTTAAACTCTCTGGTCCTATAACTTACTCGTTTCTATCTATTTATACCAAGCTAGCCTAACCCCGTGCTACTTCTTCAGGAAGACACCTGAGCTAACATAAGTCTATAAACTTTATGATTCGAAGCCTAGGCCTATCTTAGGTACTCTTTCACCAACTTCCAAATCGATAAGTGCTGTGGTACTCAACTATGCTATACTATATCCCAATTTAGCTTGCATATACCCTTGTTCGATGTTTGTACAAACCTAGTTCCTACCGTGGTCTTCCACCAAGTTAGTCATCCGTGTTTTCAGATATCACACGAAGTAGATTCTCCCAAATCTGTTGCTTGGTGTTGCCTGCTTTGCCACTAGATATCATATGAGACAGATCCTCTCAAATCCAGTTAGGTGCCAAGCCAAGTTGGTGTTGCCATATAACCTCATGTAACAGACTTACTCGCACCTGTTTTGTCAATCCTTCTGTACTTAGGACTTACTCGTATCTATTTCGCTGATCTTTTCATACGCAAATTTCCTTTCTCAGATCAGACGTTAACTAGTATGACCATCGAAATCCATACTACTTCACCTAACTAACAAAGTACTCTTAAAGAAGCTGAGTACTAACAATAAAATCTAAAAAGATCTAAAACATCTGAAGAAGATCTGTTATATTTGTACTAGAAAATTAGGTCAAAATATAGACAATGAAGAATATAATTAGGCAAACTCAAAGATAGTTAGCCTTAATGAAAAATATGAAACTCAAATAGAGCAGATATTAGAAGAGTAATAGTCATTCAATAAGTATGAGGACTTTAAAGACTAGTGGAAAATCCTTAGCGCTAAAGCATAGCAAGAAAGGAAAAAAGAAAAACTTGCAAATATAAATAAATATATTTATACTCAATGTGAAGCAATTCAAGGAGAGCTAAAACATATGCTTAATAGTCTTCTCAAAAGGTCCTCTAAAAAAATTGAAATTGATAGAGTAATAAAAGCTAGAAGAGAAGAGAATGTTTTGCTCACAGAAGAAAGTGAAGTACAAAGTGAAGTATGATCACACTTTATAAGGCAATTTCAGAAGCACAATATAGAACAAAACTTCTCATCCTCAAAATAGATTAGAGCTTATAATTCTATAGAAAAGCTAAGTGAAGATATTTACTCTAACTTATCTGACCAAGTTACAGAAGAAGAATAGAGGAATGCTCTTAGCAAAACAAAAAACAAATTAGCACTAAGAGTATTAGGAATAAGCTACTCTCTAATTAAGAGAATAAGAAAAGTAGCTCAAAAGATCTTCACAATATTAGCAAACTGTTGCCTATCTATAGGAGATATTCTAGTCAAGTAGAAAATAGAATAGCTATATCCAATCCCAAAAAATGAAGATTAGAATTATGATCTTTCAAATGTCAGACTAATTGTACTTCTAGAAGTCTTTCAAAAAATAGTAGTTAGAATACTTAATACAAGACTAGATTATATTCTAGTTATATACAAAGTATTAGAAGGTCCTAACTACGCAGAGTTAACAGGAGATAGCATAGCAAGTTCTATTCATATTATGAATAATATCCTAGAAGATACAAGACAAAAAGTCAAAAAAGTTTGGATTTTGTTTCAAGACATGAAAAAAGCATTCAACTCAGTAAGCTTAGTTATGATAGAAAAAGCACTGAGAAGAAACAAACTTCTAGAACAAACAATAAGCTTCTTCTTTAGCCTATATAACAAAAGAAGAATTAAAGTTATTACAGAATATAGTCTGACTCAAGAATTTGTAGTAGAAGATAGTCTTGACCAAGGAGAAGTAGTTTCACTACTAATATGATATATCTTTTACAATCCTCTACTATGCTTAATCTATAAGAAAGAAAATATAGGTTATATTATAGAATTAAAATAGCCTTCTGATTTAAGCTTAAACAGAACTCAGGTATCATATTGGTAGCAGGAAGTATTAGCTTATGCAGATAATACAACCTGGATAGCAAGATTGAAGAAAGAGTTATAAAAAATTATTGATATTTCAACAGAGTTTTACGAGCTTAATGATATTGAAATTAATAGCAAAAAATCAGAGCTTTTGGTATTAAACTTCAAAGACAAAGGAAGAAAAGCAAATTATACACCTGAAATCAGTTTAGACAAAAACAAAGACATAGTACGAGCAAAAAAAAGAAAAGAAGTAATAAGACACCTCAGAATATAGATATTTGAAAAAGGTAGAAAAGAATGCAATAAACTAATCATCTTAAAAGAAGTTGCAAAGATATATAAAGCTATTCTGTAGAAAAAAGCTTCATTAAGCTAGTTGGTTTACTTAAATAATAGTGTCTTACTACTGAGTATTGAATATAGGCTTCAAACCTTATTTCTTTCTAAAAATACATGTAAGTATATTTAAAGGCCTATTTAGACACTGATTAAAAACAAATTAAATCTAGTGAAGTCAGCTCTAAACAGTATGTTAGTCATTTAAAAATATTAGGAATACATACAATTTGGCAAAATCAGTTAGCACACTATATTACAGAACTGACAATATACATAAATAGGCAAGATGAGCTAGGAATTACTACAAGACTCAGAATTAGAGAAGCATAATGCAAAAGTACTTGTTTAAATAATATAACTAGCAGTGAGGTAAAGTTAGATAATATAGCTATCAAACATAATCTAGCTTTTAAAGTAATAGCAGAGGCAAAAAAACTAGATTTTAGCTTTCAGGAAAGCAGTTGTTACAAAACAAGTCTAAACCTAAAAAGTACTAGTCTATTAAATATTATAGAGAGAAAAGAAGCAATTATCTACAGAAATAGCAATAACATGAATATTTTTGTATTAGAGCAGCTAATCACAAGAAATGATAATATCTTGCTAATATGACAACAAGTCAAAACTATTAGAGATATAAAGGAAGAAGATGAAAACCAAACTAGTACAAAGATTTGGAGACAAAAGTCTTTGAAGATAGCAGCTTAAGAGCTCTAAAAGCAGAGTTTCAGATAGATTTGCCAAATACTTCAGCAATAAAGTACAAAGAACTAAGAGTATCTGTAGATAAAAGAAAAAAAGAATAGATAATGTTCGAGAAAGAAGGAAAACTTAAATATGAAAGAGTTATAAAAAAAGAGTCTAAGTACTATATAGTTAAGCATTAGAAAATAGAAGAAAATGATAACTCTAGAAATTCTACATTAATAATCATATGCAGAAGCTACAAGTTAGAGAAATGAAATGATATGAGCTGTTTAATCAGACTTAAGTATACAGAATAGCACTAAGTACTTAACAAGATTCATAGAGACAATGAGCTTACTTCTACTATGATACCAACTTCAACTTACAAAGATAATAGAGAATTAGTTAATACTAAAGTAATAGATAATAGCAAAGATATAGAAGTTAGTATTATAAAAATAGAAGAAGTAGTTATACATAGGGTAATTAGAGATAATAATTTACAAAATGAGCTCAGTAGAATAGCGAGTTTACTCAAGAGAAAAGAGAAGCTAGATATATATACAGATAGTTCACTAGTAGTAGTAAACTTAGAAGGGAAAGAAATTAAAAAGATGTGTATTAGTTAGATAGTAACAGATAATAGTAGGATAGAATCTAGTATTAGTTTTAGTAGTAGTATAGTAGAATAGCGCTTGTCTACATATGCAAAACTAGGTGCAATCTGAACAGTACTTTTAGTTGTATCCTTTGAAGCAACTGTTAGGATATTCTCATAGCAAGGTAGTAATCGAAGGAATCCATAACTTTAAAGGCTTTTCAAAGCTAAGAAATAATTTCAAAGCAAAAAATCATAGTATAATTAATCAAATTGCAGACTGCTATAAAATGAAAGAAATTAAGCTAGATTTGATTAAAGTAAAAGGACACAGTTCAAATATTTGGAATGATAGAGCAGATCAGTTAGCTAATGAAGGCCTCTCTTCAGACTTAATTCTTAAAGCCCAAGAAGTAACAACAAGTAAAATTAGGTTTTTCCTACTATAGAAAAACAAAATTATAGATAATACACTTAGATCTTTTGTTAATATAACTACAGCAACAGTTTACAAATATACATGAGCAAACTTAAATAGTATCAAATTAGTATTAAACCAGAGGCTATCAAACCAATATAATGATAAGCTAAACTAGAAAAATATATAAAGTGTTTTGAAAAACTTATAGTAGAAAAAATATGTGAGCATAAAGAAGAGCAAAATACTTATATTTAGACTAAAATGCCTAAATAAGCTTTTGCTAACAAAAGATATATGCTACTAAAGAGATCCTATACTATACAAAACTAAGACCTGTATTGCATGTTATGTAAAAGCAGAATCCTTCGAGCACCTAGCAGATTGTATAGTTTACTAACCAATATAGAAGAACATAGAAGCAGTTATTATTGAGGAGCTGAACTCCTTACTTACTGCCAAATAGGAAGTCGAAATCAAATCTTGAAAAATAAGTGAAATCTTCTTAGATTCAAGTATAGAAATTAAGCTAGAAAGAAGAAAACTCTATATACAGAAACTAACATATTCAAGTCTGTTAGTAGAAGCTAAAACTCTTCTCAGATCAGCATCTAAAGCGAACAAAGCTATCTGCTAGTTTACTGAAATCTTCTGGTTAAATTTTTTTGAAAGATTATAGAAATTTTGATACAAAGTTTTTTTAGAGTAAAAAAAAAGAAACAATATAGATTCTAAGAAAAAGAAGAAGAGACAAAAGTATAAAGACTAATTTGAGCAGAAGAGGTATCAAGCAGAAAAGAAAAACCAAAATCCTTCAGAAAAGGAAGCCAATAAATTACTTAATGCTAAAAAAAAGAGAATCTAGAAAGAAGCTAAAAATCAAATTAATAAGTAGATTACTGAGAGTATAAAAGAGAATTAGCTAAGTTTTAAAAATAATTAAATAGGCATTCTTAATACAGGTGCATAGTAGCCTTCTGGAGATCCTTAGAATATGACCCTGCTTAGGTATTCTATTCTTCAGAGATGAAAATTTACTATTATAGCAGATCGTATCTGAGTACTTTAGGTAGCTGAGTGAGTTTTAAATTATATAAAGAAGATATTTTTATAGTTAAATTAGTTTAGCTTATATTTTTGTTATAATATTTTATATGTTTTCTCTTAATAAATGATAGGCAAGATCACCTAAGTAATAAAAAAAAAAAATCAAAAGAGATTACAAGAATGTGCAAAGCAATCATATGGAAAAAAGCATCAGTGAGCTAGCTAGTTTATTTAAATAATAGTATACTCATACCTAGTATTAAGTACAGACTCCAGATATTATTTTTTATCTAAATCTGCATACAAGCAAATACAGAGACCTATCTAGACATTAATTAAGAATAAGATAGGTTTAGCAAAATTAGCTTCAAATAGTATATATAGTTACATAAAGATTCTAGAGTTACAAACAATCTAGTAGAAACAACTTATACATCATATTACAGAGCTAACTATGTGATTAAACAAGTAAAATAAAGTAGGACTTATTACAAGATTAAGAGTAAAAGAAGTACAACTAAGCTATATGAATATAAACAATATCTTTAGTAATTCTAGTAAGTTAGATTATACGAAGCTCAAATTTAATCTAGCTTATAGGATAATTTACAAAAGAAAGAAATTAGGCTTTAGTTTTTAAAAAAGCAGTACCTATAAAGAGAATATGGAAATAATAGGTATAAGTATCTCAAGTTTGCTAGATAGAAAAGAGACTAACAGATATAAAAAGAGTAATAATATAAGTATCTTTATACTTGAACAGTTAATAACAAGTAGCAGCAAGAGTTTTCTAACATAGCAACAAGTGAGATATATTAGAGAGTATAAAGGAAGAGGTTGAAAGCCACACTAGTTTAAGTATATAGAAGAAAGAGTTCTAAATTGTAGTATATAAGGTCTTTAAAGGAAGAATACTATATAGCAGAACTAAACCAATATGCAATAAGATATAACAAGCACAAAATATCTACAGATAAAAAGAAAAAGGAGTGGATTATTTTTAAAAAAGAAAGAAGCTTTAAAATTGGCAAGGTTATAAAAAAAGAAAATAAGCATTTTGTAACTAAGCATTAGTGAATTAAAGCAAATAAGAATGCAAAAAATATATTAGCTAAAAAGTGTGAAAGCTATACATATAAAAGACATAATAATACAAGCTGTATAATAAGACAAAAGCTAAAGATATGGCATCAAGTTCTGGAAAAGGTAGCATATGAAAGAAATACACTATTAATTGAAATACCACTATCAGTCTATATAGCAGACAAGAAGCTCTTATATGAGAGAAAAAAAAAACAGATAGGAGAAGTAGAGATAAGAGTAGCTAGTATAGAGAAATTAGTAATTCAAAGAGTAATTAGTAACAAAGAGATACAAAACAAATTAATTAGTATTGTGAAAAAGCTAAAAAGAAAAGAGAAGCTAGATATTTATACAGATAGATTATTAGTAATAGAGAATGAAGGAAATAGAGAGAGAAAGAGAATAGGTATTAGTTGAGTTATAGCTAATAAGGATAGTAGTATAAATAGTATTAGTTTTAATAGTAGAATAGCTAACTGGCCTTCCTTAACTTGAGCATAACTAGGTGTAATATAGACAGCTTTGCTAGTAGCTCCTACTAAAGCAAAAATGAGATTATACTCTGATAGCAATATAGCAATA